>JAVHNF010023442.1:0-14699 GCA_034783455.1 Micropsitta finschii | reverse complement strand
CTTCTGCTTCTTCTGCTTCTTCTGCTTCTGCTTCTTCTGCTTCTTCTGCTTCTGCTTCTTCTTCTGCTTCTTCTTCTTCTGCTTCTGCTTCTTCTACTTCTTCTGCTTCTTCTTCTTCTGCTTCTTCTTCTGCTTCTTCTTCTGCTGACATCTGGCTTGTGAACATCTCCCTAGGAAACACAAAACGTCTTTAACGAAAACAGAAACAAAGTGAAAATCCTCCTGGCATTCTCTTCAGCCTTTGCAGCAAATGGTGCAGCAAGAATTAAGATAGCCTTATTAGAATGAAAAAAATCAGTGAAGCAGTTCTGGTTTTGTCTTTAAATCTAGCAAATTTACAGCTAAATCCGAGCTTAAATTAAGAAGCTAGTAAGACTGACTGAAGGCAAATGCATCCTAACATGCGGATGTCACTCTGTCCTTGCCAAACAACCACTTCAATGTCCTTTGGCTGGATTGGGCCATCCATGCTGCTCTGCACTGGTCTTTGCACCACCATCTGCTCTCCAGTAGCAGCAGGTACTCAGTGTTGTCCTAGATGCCACTGATCTCATACATCCTTCTGTGTCTGCAGAAACTCTATGTTTCATTACCTAGCAAAGCACCCACTGTGCATCAGGTTAAGACTCAACAAACTCATTTTACTTTTGAAAAGAACAATCTCACCCTTTCCAGGCAGATGATGTTACCTAGTGTCATACATTACCAAGTACATTGTCTCCCAAACTGCAGTGAAAAGCATCAGTTTTCCTTCAGTTGTGTCAGTTACCCTATACCAATAGCTGCATTATTCATATTTGGTTATTATGACAATAAGGAATTTGCCAATGACAGAATAAAAGTCTCATTGTGGCAACTTCTACAAAGGGATGAGAAGTCCCCAGAGCAAGGAGAACGACATCATTGCCAATGGCCTTAGTGAGACAGAAACTATTTAAGTGAAAAAGTGAGGAAAAGACATATCTGAAAGTCAAGCAAAATATTCTTCAACACTGCAAATTCACTGTAGTACTAACCAAGAAGATAAAAAGGGCCATGTGTTGTTACATGACAACCACATGGCTGTGGGCATCCTGAGGCTTCTTTAAAGAAGGAGAGCATTCATATCAAGGTCATGAGTTAACATTTGTGTGTGTTGCCTCCCACAGCCTTGAAGCAACCAGCATTTGTTCAGTAACTCAGTATGTCACCAACTCTGCATACCTCTCACTAACCTGCCTTTTTGCACCCATGTGTGCAAAACAGTCTGTGATGGGTGCTTAGATACCCCATTCCACACAGGCAGACACAAGATTGCTTTCCCCATCCTAACCAAGGTTAGGGAGATGCACGTAACTAGAGACAGCAGAGAAAGGCAGACAAACCTCTAGCTGAGTATCTGCTCACTACAGTTCTGTAAAGTGCTTTACTCTGAATAAAAAGAGACCATTAAATGTTTGTATGATTTGACAAATAAACTGCTTTCCATTGTACAGTTTATTCTAAGTGTGTCCCACAGCAATTTGAAGCAACCTGGGGACGATGTGTATCCGCAGGCTGGCAGTGCTCTCCAACAAGCTACCTACCAGGCAGGAGTGGTGGGAATGCCACACAGAGACATCTGGATGTAGCGCAGACCTGCTTAGACCATCTGAAGGTACATCTTCAAGCTAGCTAGTTTGAATGGAGGACATCCAGAGCAGCTGCAGTTCAAAGCAGGCTTGTCTATGTCATTACTTGCTGCATGTACTACACACTGCTGCTGCTTTTATGACCACAATATAAATGTGCCAGTACATGCCCTTGCAGGTGTTCCCATGCTCAGGTATATTCAGTATTTAAGTTGTTTCTCCTGAGTACTATAAATAGAGCAAACATGGGGTGAGGATCTAACCGTATGTAGCCAAGGCATTAAGTAACACTGCATAACACATGTAGCTCTAGAATTCAATTTTACATTGAAGGTGTCAGCAAAGAAAAGGAAGAATAATTTAAACACTGTCAGTAAAAGAGTCCTAATTCCCATACTGCCAGTGCCTCTAAGCACCTGTATGATTTCAGAGTTCATACTATCCTTTTAATAATTCCATCATCTCTCACAACTGCACTGAACACCACAGCTATCTAAGTATTCTGTATTAAAATACAAACTTACTCTGCAATGTGTAGGCACGATGAGATACAATGCACTACAATGGACAATGGCTGTGATTCAGCATGACTATTTCCCCCAGCAATCATTACCAGATGTTCCACAGGCACATTCTGAAAAAGCACAGACAGGAATTAACTGGCCTAAAGGAAACGTCAATTATGTCCCTAAGCAAGAACCTTGGATTTTAAGTGAGAATGACTGAAAACTGAATCAGACCAAAACTCCAACTTCCCCAGCATCTGCCTCTCTTGGTAACAACTGGCACAAATGAAGGGAAGGACAAGGCAAGTTTGTAATGAATGATACTTCCTCTGCATGCTCTCCTAGTTTCCAGCTATTTACCGATACGGCTAACTCAGCTATACCTGGTAACCTTGTGCTTAATGGCTCCTAATGGATTTTATTTCCTCAAATTCTTCTCACTTTTTAAACCCATGTAAACTTTCACATCAAACCAACCTGTGGCACTGAGATCCCAGTTTACAGATGCTGTGAAAAGAAATACTCCGTTTCGAGCCTACCAGCTAATAATTTCATTAGTGATTTCCAGTTCTTGTATGAGGAGAAATAGTGAACAACTACTCCCTGTTTTGATACCCATTATCTAAGAAACCTGTATCCCAGATTTCTTCCATGTGGTTTCTTTTCCACAGTGCAGAGATTCAGGCTACAGCCATTCCTCAATACAGAAATTGTTGTAAACCTTAAATCATATTTGCCATCTTTCTTGGCTTCTTTTCTGGTCCTTCTATCTTTTTTATTCCTGAGGGGGAGGGAGTGAGGATAGGAAGGACAAAGGAACACAAACCACAAAAAAAATGGAGATGTGGATGCTCCATGAATTTATTCAGTGCTATAATGATGTTTTCAGCTTTATTCTTTATTCCTCTCCTAACAGTCACTAACATTCCTAACACGAAGTTTGGGTTTTGAAGCCTATTTAGTGGTAATTTTGAATGCTATTTATATTCATAAAAAAACAGAAAGCCTGTCTAAAGTCTTATTACAATGCCCTGAATCTCAGGAAACTTCTTTCTGCCCAGTTCTTCCTAAGGTCAATTTTGATGGCCATTATGTTCCACCAGGATTTTCTTCATTTCACCAGTGAGCCTAACTTATTACCTTTCATTCAAAGGTAATACCTAAAAGCACTTTGTTAGTATTTATTCTTTTTCTAGCTCAAAAAATCATGTCCTAAAGTTTCTCGGAGGATGAGGGAGAACCTGGATCAATTCTCTCCAATGCCTGAGAGTCACTCTAGGTGTGATCCCCCGAGTACCAATGCTGGTCATTAGTCACTTAATAGAAGTAAGCACTTCCACAAATTACACAGGCTATTGGTGGCTTCGGATGTGGAGACACATCCACAACGGAATGGATGTCTCTGCTCCAAAGCCATCTACATTGGTTGGGCTGTGTACCAAGTCCTGTTATGAACTAGCTAGTGTTGCACTGACAAGACACCTAAGCTCACTCTCCTAAAACCATAGCACTGTCTACAGCCTGCCTCCATAAGAAATCCTAAGCAGCAGAGCTACTACTAGAGAGCTCAGCTCGTGTTCAGTAATCACCATTCTCATTGTCAGCAGCAAACACTGGTTTACAGCTCTTCAGTTTATCTGACACTTCCTCTTATAGTGGTCCCAGCTACCCACCCACCTCCACAGAGCTCCAATGGAAGCAATACTGTGGAGTATTTAATCCTCTATAATTTATCCAGCCCAGGACTTTCAGGTTGAGACTGTGCACCAACTTAATACCTGCCATTAAGCATTCCTTGCCCTTTCACTTAAGTACTTCACCTGCTTCTACTGCTGGAAATAATAAGCATTTCTCACGTTACTCTGACAACACAGCAGTGAAGAACCATATTCTGAACTCCCACATTACTGACACTTCAATTTGTACCTATGAAAACCTCAGATATTTGGAGGTCTAACCCATGTAAGTCTTAATCTTCTTTTTCTAGTCTTTCCATAGGTTTCTAGGCTTGCAGAGACAGACCTGAAATCTCGTGAAGGCAGACTCTTGTCACAAGATCAGCATTAACTTGATTGATTGATTAACAGCATTTAATAAGCGGCTGCAAAAAGCCAGCTTATTAAATACAGGTAGAGAAGACACCACTGTGGACATACCAATGCATGAGTCCAGAATCTCCTGATATAAAAGTACAGCTAAGTTTTGACAGAGAAACTCAGACGAAAAGACAAACATTCCTCCCTCCTTCCCTCATCCTACTACTCTCTGCAGGCTTGAAGCAGCATCACATGCACCCAAATACTCTGAGAGCAACACTGTACATACAACATGCTACATCTGAACATGCACTCAGTGATTAAAGTTGTCTAATAAAAGTATTTCAGGGCATATTCTTGATTGTCTCACGCTTGGCCTGCTGTCTAACATAGCTGACAGATGCAATTAATATTGCAATAAATAGTTCCAAGTCAGAAAAGCAGAATACCCACATTCTACTTGCTTACATGAATATAAATTGATATAATCAATATATTAATATAAGTTAAAACATATTTTTGCAGTAGCATGAGGCATAGATGCCTACTGCCCGTCCTTTCTCACGAAGAGAAATTAAGATTATATGAAAATCCATTAGTAAAGTGAGAATATTAAGACTACATTTTTACTGTTAATAGAGGTATTTCTCCCAGCCTACTCCTTCACTTCCTCTCAATTTTGGCTTCTCCTGCTAGCAGCCAGTCATTTCAGAAGAGTCAGCAACTTTAATCACTGGATGGGCTGTTAAGTCAGTCAATATATATCTGTTACTCTCTTCTTCCAGTGACAGAAAATGGTCTTTCTCTTGGAGGGATTGACCTGCAGAGAACAGAGTGTGAAATACCCGACAAAGAAGATACCCATACACATTAGAAATAGATAATTCCAGGGCAAAATACTCTCATATTTAAAATTTATCTAGAGAGAGATTCAGTGACTTAGTTTGAATACTGGCTAAATCGTAAAATTCCCCGTTATTAACAATATCTAAGGATTTCAAGCAGTTATGGAAAACACAAATGTAGTGAGACTGTTCTCTCTACATCCACGTCTTTCTTTGCATCCATCATACAATGGAAACTTGCGCTAACTAAAACTTTTGCCAGTCACAGCAAGCTGGATGCCTTGCTCAGTAACAAGTAACTGTGCACCCCAGCAATGATAAAGCAGTCTGTTGTTCTGTCACTATTCAAAGCCGTAGCCCAGAGATGCTCTGTAGCTTTAGGAGAGTATCCCGGTTTTCAGATAGGAGGGAATGAAACCTGGATTTCATGCAAGCCAGTATGTTTGGGACCACTTTAAAGTCATGTGGTGAACTGGAATCCAGTCATTACTGGCAGGGCAGGAGCAGCAGGGACAAGGACATAAGCATCAGCTCCTTCACTGAAGTCTCAGAAACCAGAAAATAGCCTGAATACTCACATAGTGTGTCAGTAACTGCCAGTGTTTGCAAGGTGACAAGCACATGGTTTTGGAGAGTAAAGAAAGGCTGCAGTTCTGGTCTGCCTGCTGTGCCAGTGCTCTGGAATCTGTGTACTGGAACTCTGTACAGGTGAGGTCCTGGGGAGAAAGACTTGGAGAGGGTCTGGGTCCATACTCTTTCAGGCAGGGATTAGACTATTAAATTCCTTTTAATTAAGGAGCTACCCTGTGCAACTGGATTTGGATGAAAACGTGCAGAGAATGAGCTAGGATCAGCCCTGAGGACCACCTGGGGGTGTTGGCTGATGAGAGGTTTAACATGACCAGCAATGTGCACTTGAAGCTCAGAAAGCCAATTGTGGCCTGAGCTGCATCAAAAGGAGTGTGGGCAGCAGGTTGAGGGAGGTGATTCTCCCCCTCTATTCTGCCCTGGTGAGACACCATGTGAAGTAATACACACATCTCTGGGGCCCCCAACATTTCTTTTTAGCATGGACTGAAAAATGTCAGTAAACTATAAACATGCCTTTCTTCTTGTGACTCAAGTTCTGAATAAAGCCATGGATCCTTTCTGCAGCTCTTTACTGTAGATTTTCAAAGTTGTTATGAGGGTTTTGTTGTTGTTTTTTTTAATTGGTGCTACCAAACTGTGAAGGGAATAAAAGAGAACAATCAAATCACAGCTATGGGTAAGCAGTGCTCATAAGCCAAACTGGCCCTCAACTTGGTGAGCAAGAAAATCCATTGGGGTCCTCCTTCTCACCTCACCTGATTTATTAAACCCCAGGGACAATGTACTCACTCAGTCAGGGGTACACAGGGGCAAGAGAAGACCCTGGAGTCCAAAGCAGATTAGGTTTTGCTTGTGCCAGGACAGGCTGTTGGAAGAGAGTAGATTAGGAGGGCAAGCCTGCACTGCAGGATGATTCACAGGCTCACTGTTTCAACTCCCCAGGTACTAACAGACGTTTCTCTGATGAAATCAAAGTGTGCAGCAAATCTACATGACTGATGAACAGGCAACGCAAGAATATTCTACTCATCTGTCATCTAGATAGGCAACTGCAGTCCATAAACCAAGATAACTCGAATATTCTTTGTATGTACCTTATGCAACAAAATTTCTGAAAGTTTCCATTTTTTTAGCGTGCAACATGAAGTATGACTATTAAAACCTATTTCAGTCCATGAGTCCCTCAAAAATTATTCTAATAATCATTGCAGCTGAACTTTAACACTGTGATTCATCATCTTAATTCCATAGACTTTCTCCGTTCCCTGAATAGATTCCCAACCATCCCACTGAAAATGCATAAGAGGTTTTCTGCAACTGCTTCCTCCCAACTGCACTTCATCCAATGATGAAGATGCTTCCAATACTTCGCCAGTCTTAAACAGATGACAAAATCCAGCACATGCTCCTCAAAACACAAATGCTTATTTTCCCAACAGCTCTGCTTTGGTCTGAACAAAAGGGAGAAGAAAATTCCCAGGCAGAACTTTGCAAAAAGTGATTTTGCACAATGAATGTAACATTTTTTTCATACAACCAGAGGAAAAACCCTTTTTATGCAATTTTTGCAAAAAACCCCACAAAACAAACCTCCCAGAAGCTTACATACAAATGTATGTTAAATGCTTACATACAAATAATAGCTCTTTCTTTTCTAGATTTGTACTTTCAGTTACTTGGACCCCATAAGTAATATAAAGGGAAAAAACAAGTGTTTATCATAACTCCATTTCTAAGAATGCAGCATTGTTCTTATTCCTCAAAAATAAAGAATGTCCCTAACGTCCCTCCAGCTAGATTACTGGTCTCCCTTCTCACAAAAATAATTATGAAGAGACAGAATTCAAACATAAACCAATGTTCATAAATGGACAAAAATCCTCATCTTTTGTTGATGCTGGGAAAGATGCATATAGATCTGTGATTCATATATGTTAACCAAATCTAACTAAGAGAACAAAAAAATGGACAAAATACTTTGATAAAATGCAGTCTCATGACTCTATCTGCATAGCACATGGTGTTCAAATGGAAAAAAAGACAACCCCCACAGCTCCTATTAACCCTCCCTTCACTTCTAGTAAAGGTAGATTAAGGGGCAGAAAACTGTAGTAACTCTCACAAAAACAGAGGCTAAGATAAAATAGATCTGATTTGCATATTTCTGAGAAAGCATCCGTCTATGTATGGTTATTGTCTGATACATCATTAAGTTTACTGGAAGCACAGCCAACTTTTTGTGTTTGCAAACTCTGCTATTATTTTTACCTAAAAAAAAAAATCTCTGAATGTTAACTGACATTTTAGCAAAACAAAATCAAAAATCATTAAGAGAAAACTACAAAATAAACTTCAAAAGAAATAGAAAAGTAATTTTTGTGATGCATTCTTCTGTTTTTTATATTTACTCTTATTCTTATACCCAGTTACTCTCAACAAGCTGCTGAAATTCACTTCTATTTTTTCTTTTATTATGCATGAACTGCAAAAATGAAATACAAGTATATACTGTACCTTGGTTTACCTGTAAGGAACACACACCTGACAAAAGGCAATCTTCACATCCAGAGTAGGTTCACCACAATAATACAAGAAATAGCGGCTCATAAATACCTGCAATTAAAGAAAAGTAGACATAGAAATCTTGCATGTCTGCCAGTGTGCAAATACAGTGCAGCTGTATACACATTTGGATTACAAAGCTAACCTGAGTTGCTACCCAGCTTGTGAACAACAGAAATCAGCTACAACACTGACTTGTAAATAGGCTCTAAATTCTATCCGGTGGTCACCAAGGTTTTGACCTCAACTATGACCTGGTAAATCTGCAAAATTTTGCAGTAACTGACGCCATTACCTCTAAGTTTATTATGTCACTTGTATTTCTACATCAACAAGAATAAAATTCAGGTTAATAATGTTCTAAATAATGTGGGAAGAGGAGACAGTTATTATTATGGAGAAGGAAAGAAACAAGTCCTAAGTTGGCAATTATTAGGAAAGTTATAGGAATTGAAAGACTAATTACATCGTGCATAAATTCATGGCACAACCGCTTTATGAATATTACATGTAGTTCTGGTTCTCATCGCAACCTCTTACAACTAGTTTAAGAGGTTACAGAAAAGGATGGTAAGAAATGTCCAAAGCATATTCAGATTCATTACATGAAACAACTGCACAGACAGAATTTTGGTTTTAGCCTAGAAAATTACTGTTTGAGTGGAGATGCATTGGAGATCCATAAAATGAGTGGCATACTGAAAAGTAAAAAAGAAAACACTGTCCCCTGATGTTGTGCGGGGGTTTTTTGTGGTTTGTTTGGTTTGGGTTGTTTGTTTGTTTGTTTATTTTAATTAAAAGAAGTTTGTGGCAACAAACTAAGTTCTCAAACAACAGATTCAGAATCAGCAGTATAAGAAAATTCTTCATACGCTGTTTCACCACACTGTAAAACTCCCTGTCTCTCATTCCTGTGGATGTCAGAGGTATGTAAGTCCTAGTATGATGCAGCAAATTCACATAATAAGGAACCTGCTGAAGGCTATTAACCTCAAAACTATCACCTCTGACTCAAAACAAGTCTGAGTCCCAGTCTGCCACTATACGCTCACCCTATTTTTAAGATTCTGTCCAGTCTAGCCATACACTAGACTAGACAGGCTTCTGTGTGCACCCTAACGCAGCTGTTTTAAATTAATTCCATAGCACCACATTCAGCCCTAACCAGTCCTTTCATAACTGCAGTCTAGCATGGGACATCCACAAAAATACCCCATAGTAATGCTCTCAGGCTGAAATAAGACTTTGGAGCACACTGATTTTTCTGCAGAATTCAAAAAAAGCCCTAAGAGAAACAAACAAACAAACAAAATTGAAAGTTTTAACAGCACAATTAAAAAACCAGCAAATTCTATGTAAAAAGAGACAAATAATATAGACAAATTTTAGAACATACATGTTTTTATTTTAAATATAAGCTCATTGCAAGGTATTATAAGACAAAGAAATGCAACAATCACTCCACTGAGATACGGCCATGATCCTGAAACACCATGTGTGTCATTACAGCACTTTGCTTCAATAGGAACAATTAATTAACTTCAGGTGTAAATATAAAGGAGAAAAGACTTAATTTGGAGTAACTTCATCTCACACAAACTCATTGTGACTTAAGAAACTCTAAGGAAGTATTCATGAATACTTGCATCATGTGTTCCCACATGCATCTAATTTTTAATGAATGAATGAATAATCCTGTTATGAAAGCAAGTGTATGACCTTGTTTTGCATCATGTTACAGTATATGAGACTGCTGCCCCATTGCCCAGTGAGTCATTACCAGAGCCTCACATTCCACAGAGTTTATATTAAAATGAGAGGCAGAAAGAAAGATACAAGAAAAGCTTTTAACATTAGTCATATTGTTTTCTGGAAAGCCAGCAGATAATTATACTCTCACACTGCCAGTATATATACTATGAAATCCTATTGGTTGGATGCATTATATTACTATAATAATAACTGGAGTATCATTAGCTAACCACATTCAAGACAGAGTCTAATACTGGAAGGTGAAGAAAGGAAATGAAGGGAACTGGGGAAATTTGATTCTTCACTGATTTTGCTGTGAGGATCTATTGAGAAGACACTTAGTACTGCATATGCATTTCTAGTTGCACCCGGTTCCTCAGCTTTCCACGGGAGTGACTGCAACTGTTAACAGTCACCCTGGGACAGAGAAGTGGACTGGTGAATTTTATGAACTAGAATACATTTTTCACTTTATTATGTTGTCCTTGTATGCAGTTGCTGCTTATAAAATAATAGAAGTATATGTTTTACTAGCCCAGATCAATACTCATATTCTTCTGTGCATAACATATATCAAATGAATTGCTAGAGAGCTGAGATACCCCAATTGTACAGCAGGAATTAGAATAACTTTCTGTAGCACAGAGGTCTGTGTATAGTCAGAATGCGTATACCCAGGGAAAACTGATTTCATGTTTTACACAGTGTGCGCCTTCATATCATGAAATCATACGAGATTCCCTTCAGTGCCCTGTAAGTAAATGCATATGTATGTAACTTTTAATTTCTTCACACAGAAAACACATTCACATTCAACTGTGTAAATACGTTGATCATATTTCCTCTGGTGCTAGCTGGCACCATGCCCGTAGAGACTTTGGCAGTGTCGGTGTAAAGAGCATGAAGAACTGGTTTGATGATGAGATAATTGTGTCAAAACATAAAGCGGCTATAAAGCAAGAAACTAGTGACAAACAGCCTCATTCACCAGGGAGCTGAGCTTTAAGTGAGAGCATGAGTATCTAATATTTCTTTACTTCTGATGCTTTATCTTTTCAACCTTGAGCAAAATCACTCAGGCTAGGAAGAACTGGAGGAAAAGAACAACAAAATACCTCTTAATAACCCAGTCTGGCATCCAGCTGTGAAGCCAGAAGTTGCAGTATCACCACAGAGAAAAAGCCTGTCAATGAAGCACCAACACCACTACTGGATTTCAAATTTTCATCATAATCAAGGCATCTGTAAAACCTGTAAAAACATACAAGTTGCAGCAGCAAATACATGGTCTCCTTTCAGGCAAGATACCAGGAGGCAATGAAGTAGAAGAAAGTAGACATGAAGACAAGAATAAGAAAATCCTGAAAATCCTCTGAGCTTCCAGTGGAACAGCTCCAAATGAACTGCTGCCTGGGACTATGAAGATAACAAGGGACTTGGCCTCTACCTGGCCTGCTGCTTTGCCATCCTCTTCTTTACTCAGTTCCTCCTCCTTATCAAGAGCTACTCTTCCAAAGAGAATATGGGCTAATGACATGACTCAATTTCAAGCATGAACTTCCCCTTCCCCTCAGCGCTGCTATGAAATCTGCCTTTTCTGGGGACAGACTGTTTATTTTTAATGTTTATTTTTCTCTCTAGGGATCAGCGGGATTATCTCATTATTAGTCAAACAGCATTTTGAAGACTGAAATGACTCAATATTATAATTACTGAGGGCAGAGAGGAAACCATGCAATGACAGTAGACAAAACAGACTGGAAAACCAGTAGTAACTCTAGTTCTCAAATACAGCCTCCTGCAGTAAAACTTTCTGCTTGTCCTTAAATTCTTTCCTCACCCTCAAATCTATAGCCAGTAAATGTCCGAGCAATTTGGCAGCCAGTCTCTTAGCCTAGGAAGCCTTGTTTTCCTTCCCAAACTGCACTACTGTTCACATCACTGGCTTCTGGTTCATGAGTGGAAAGCCTGTGCTTGTGTTAGGCCCATAGATGCAAACACTGAGCCTAAGGGACCTGAACTGTTGCTGTACGTGTCTGAGGAGAGTCTCATCACTTGCACCCACCATGTTGCCCCTGAGCTGCTTCTCTGGCTGACACATAACAAGCTCTTTTGTCTGGAGAAAACATCACAGTCACTTTCTTTTCAGAAAATATTTCCATGATGGTTTCTCATCCCCGTACCTCCTAATCAACAAGCAAATCCTTCATGCCCAGTCGATATTGCCTAGGCCTGTCAAAGCATATGTAAAGCTTTTTTTGTGACAATTTTGAAGACAAAAATGGAGCCTTAGGAAAATTCCATATAACTGTGAATTAAGAGATGCAAAGGAGCCAGCTGCTCTGCTGCGATACTACTTTCTTCATCACAGCCTAGACAGGCAGGACTCTTTACCTCACCCCACAGCAAAATTATCTATGTCAAATACACTGATTCAGGGTTGAAGCAAAGTTCTTGATGAGAAAAGCTGCAGTAGCTGTTAGACATGTATTTAAACTGGTTTTGCTGCTGTTGAAATGAATCAAGTCACAAACTAGCTGCAGTGCTGTTCTCCTGCACACTCCTGCAGCTCCACTCTGTCTGAGGGTTGTTCACATGTCCTATAGCAAAATGAACTGCAAACAAATCCTTCAAATCCTAATGTGAAAAACAACCCTGTGAAAAAAACATATAATAAAAAGTATGAGTTCCAATTTAAAGAGAAATCAGACAGTAGCTGAAAGTATTGTAGGCAGAGCTACTTGTATCTAAAACATCACTGAACTGGCAAGGTGTGACTGCACACTGGAAGGTTTTAACAGATTCACAGGACATCCTCCAGTAATATGCTATTATCTACACCCAGGCCCACCAGCTGTGATAATGTCAGTAATAAGGGGAAACTATACACATTTGTATTAAGAGCCAAATCCAACATTTCTGCTTATTTAATTATTACCATCTGAGTACATCACATGTGCACAATGGGTATAGTGAATGTGTTTTCTGTCTTCACAGGGTAGATAGGCAGATAGTTCTACATTTGTGCTACAAATGGCTAATTAAACTATTTATTGCTGCATTATTCTATTTCATTCATGAAGAGAAGGATTCACAGAGTAAAAAAAAAATTTAAATAAGACAATCATTTAAAGTTTTAAAAATTTTATCTTGTCCCACTTCAGTGAGAAGGGGTGACTTATCAATTCAGCTGTCACTTAAAAACCTTCTTGAAAAACACTAATGTTCAAAGATTAACGTTTACGAATTATTAATGCTTCCTGCTTTCAGAAAGTGTTTGAATCAATTTATTCATTTCCAGTACTTGAATTCCTCTCTCAATCTGAAAAAATATATTCTCATCACATTAGCTTATCAGTTCCCTGAAGCTTTGAGTAGTCTTAAACTCCTGTAAGTTTTGTCCCATTACTGAAATTTGGCTGTTCTGCTCTTTATAAACAAGGAGAACCATACAGAAGTTACAGTATATTGTCATTATACTGGATCTTTCCATTTAGCATATTTGTATCCTGAATGTAACGAAGTCACATAATGTGACAAAACATACCACGAGAGAATGGTAGTTTCTGACCCCTAGGCTGCTACAGAATTTTATACATGCTCTCTGTATTTAACATGCTGGATTAAGAAAGAAGGGCTGCAATGTGCCCGCATTTTTCCTATAATTGGTGCCAGTTATGTTTGGGATATATATGTCCAAATATCCTATCAAATTGGCCTTCAAAGACCAGACATGCTGGTTTATCAGCAATTTTCATAGAACTTCATTTATTTATTTTTTTTTTCACACCTAATTTAGAACACTGTAACAGCAGGGTATTGTCAATATTAGCTTCAATAAGACCCACTGCTTGGCAAGAAGCTTCAAGACTTAACAGAGGAGAAATTTGCAAGTGGATTAGTAACAGAAAAGGAGAGTGCTTCTACTGATAAAAAGTGTTTGTCTGTTGTGGCTGTGCTGTCATTTTAATTATTCTTGGAGTAGCTGGGGAAATGAAAAGTGTGAACAGAGTAGTTATTAAGGTTAAATCCCAGCAGAAACAGATCATCTTCCACTGGGATAAGAAGCGATGGCATGTAAAAATTTACAAGAATCGTGAAAGCAACTCTAAACCAGAACTTCTGGAAAAGAGTGGTAAAGAAAGAATTTAGGAATAGCAATGAAAAGGCTTTCAGAGGAAAGACATGTTAATGCAAAAAGAACATACACACTGAAAAGACAGGATTGATAAACAGGATTTCCTAATGATTACAGCACACATGCAGAAGATAGGAACAAATGAGCTCTAATTCTGCTACCAGCTTCCCATGCATTCTTAAGTCAATTATCCTAAATCAGATTTCCACACTTGACAATACCTGGTGTAAACAATCAATTTATAATAGTCCAAGGTATCACACACCTAGGTATTACTTTTACAAACAGGTATTGTCAGAGAAAGAACCTGCTCCCGTGAGGTGCTGTGACAGATTAATTACTCAGTTTATGATGACCTTGTCATAATTTCTCATACCGTCTTTTCATGTGTGGCTGAATACCTTCATTCTCTGGTGCAAATTCAAAGAGAAAATAAAATGCATCCACTTTCTAGAGGCATTAAATTAGACTCCTCAGAAGCAGTTTTGAATTTGCATAGGATGAACCTCCAGTGGTAAGTATGCAAGACCACAGGTGCTATTATCACCAAAAAAATTGTAGAAAACCAATCTGGAAAGAGCTCAGCTTGGGGCTCCAGGAAAAATGTGCCTGCTTGAAGGAAGGTTGAGCATGGGAGGGAGTGAGGGCTCTGAAAAAGC
>JAVHNF010023441.1:11585-24510 GCA_034783455.1 Micropsitta finschii | reverse complement strand
TCAACCTGTGGGAGTTGCATTCTTTCGATTCTCCTTCTCATTCCTCCAGGAGCAGGGGGAAGAAAAAGTGGGGGGGAGTTCTAATTCACGGACTGGGCTTAAACCACGACACCGGGTCATCCATTTTCCCCTTCTTGAAAATGGGGGTATATTTCCTTTTTTCCAGTGATCAGGAACTTCACCTGACTTCCATGATTTTTCAAATATGATAGACAATACATACTTACAGGGTATGACGTTTTTCAAATATGATGGACATTGCATACTTACCCTGTGCAATGGCAATCAAAGATCTTTTAGACTCTTCTTTCCAGGCAGCACCTCACCTTTTTCACACTCCAAACCTAACTTTTCTTTATTTTACATATATTTATGGAACACTTCACAGTGTTTTCCTGATCTTTCAGGATAGGAGATGTTTGGAATCCTTTCTACACACAGTTGCTCGATGGCTGAATAAATGCTAAAGCCATCTATGTGTCTCCCATATTTATTTACTTTCTAGGGATTCTTTTCATCTTTTATGCAGAAATGGAGGCATGAAAGTGCTGCTTCTTCTTTTCCACTGTACGTCTACACAGGCATTTTTATATTTTGCAGCTTCATTTAACTTGATCTCCCTTACATCTCTTTTGACATGGGCAATTCCGAACTCTCCTTTTCACTGATTATCATTTTGGGTTGCTGTTGGCTGCCCATAATCCTTACCTCTTTGGGCCCCTTTCCACAAATTCTCTGTCCTCATGCATATTCTTGGCACTTCCCACTTGAGTGAGATCTGTGAATTTCATTCATGCTTGTGTTCATTTCTCTGTCAGATCATATATAAGGATGTTAACTAACACTGATAGATTTGGATATTCCACTAACTGCTTTCCTGCAATGCCATGTAATATTATGCGTGATTCATTACCCTCTGTTTTTCGTTTTCAGCATCTCAGTTAAATATTGGGCTATGCAGCTGCTCACAGACAGGCTGATTTAATTCATGTGGCAAGAACAACTTCATGAGATATTGTCTCACATGCTTTGGTACAGACCAGATATTTTATATCTACTGTAATAATTTTAATCTTGTTATTCTGCTATAACAAAAAATAAACTGAATCCACATGTATCTGAACATAATCTATCCTTTTATTTTCATACAAAGTCAATGAAAAGCACAACTAACTCAAAACAGTAGCTTCCCTCCACCTCTTGTTGCTAAGAATAGATTGAGACTTTTACTAGCATCATAGCTGAATGTTGCTTTAGCAGTCGGGACAGTGGTCTGTGTGAAAAGGGTGTTGCTTTTCCATCACATGATACTGGAGGAACTCTGCACCTGCCTAAGATAAACCACTCAAGTAAACTCCCTTTTAAGCTCTTCTCCTGTAAGCACAATCTGATTTTCAAAATACGAATAAATTCATTCCAAGTGTATTTTTGTGCATGGAGATAGTGAAAAGAAAGATCAACGAATAGATACGAGCAAATACATAGGAGAAATACAGGCTGTGTAGGAAAGAGAGAACATGGACAGTTTCTTATTGGGCTAGCATGACCACATTTCTTCACTTTTAAAAGGGAAACCACGGATTGCTTGTGTGTCCATATTTCTGCTTCTTCTCGCAAGTGCCCAGGTGCCTGCTCTCTGTGTCAGTGCCTGAACTTGGTCAGTGCCTGAACTTGGTCAGCACCTGCTGCTTTTATGAGGTTGCACCTTATTATTTTAAATGTTTCAGTGATAACAACAAAAACTCTGAGGTTGTCCTGAAATCTATTATGCCTTCTTTTTTTTTTTTTTTTTTAAGTTACTGAACAACTTTGGCGTTTTGCTGTTATATTTTAGCAAAATGCTAAAATCTTTCCTATCAGTGAAGTCCACAAGGATTTCTTTGTTATAAGCAAAGCATTTACCCTCAAAATAAAATGCCATTTGGCAGGAGGATCCAGGAAAGCTGGCCCCTCTGCCTCCCTCATGTGTCACTGCTGCCTTCCCAAACCCAAACTAAGCAGTGATGAGATGATCAGCTGGATGCTGTCCTACATCTTTTATTTCATCACATCTTTTGCCAATGAAACTTCAAGGGGACAGTCTTTAAGAACAGGGATCAAATAAGAACCAGGAAGCTTCATTTTCTGGTCCTGGGCCAGGGGAAAGATGTCTGTTAATTTATGAATGAATCAGATTTGTGATGGAAACCATAAACAAGGAATGTGTTCTTAGTCTCTTGCTTCATGCTAGTCAAAGCAAAGTCACCTACTGATGTCAAGCTGCATCTTGGCTACCACTGTTATGCTAACCGTAATGTTAATCCAGGCCTTAAGCATGAATGATTCACAAGTTTCATTAGAGAAAAAGGTCTTCTAAAACCTCCAGACAATTCCTCTGGAGAGCTGAGAGTGTATTTCGATTCAACTGACATCTGTATTTGGATTAAAATTATATTCTTAGTTATATTTCTCCTCCCACCACATTAAATCTCCAGAAAAGCATAACTTTAGAAAAGAAGACCACATTCCCTAACAGCCCAGAGGAAGATTTACAAGCCAGATGGTGATACTTAAAATATAATGCAAGTTAATTTTTCCTCTCTTTCAATGTGAAAACATCACCATCCCTTTCTCCTACTATCTCTGTCTCAAGATCACTGAGTACTCTAACCTCACTAAATCCTTCTGCACTAATTAAACACCCTTCCCTAGAAGTGATAGAGACATTGGAAGATACACCTTCTGTCATTAGAAATCAAAAGCTTAGGTACATAAAAATAATAAATAGAATGCATAGAAAAGCTCTTCCTGCTGTCTCCCCTGAAATAAGATTCTGGCTTTTATTAAAAAAAAAAAAAAAAAAAAAAAAAGAAAAAAAAAAAAAAGAGAGAGAGAAAAAGAGAGGATTTAAAAAAGTATTTCTGGCTTTTGCTGGTAACAGTTTATATTTTCAGGTTATAGCCAATGGATTTTGGCAACTGAAATCCAAAAAACACCAGTGGCTTTGAACAAATTAAAACCAAAAGTAAACCAGCAAACCACTCAAAAAAAAACTTTTTCTCAAAATATACCTTTTTTTCTCAAGAATGGTTTAGGATAAAATGCTTCAGTTTGCAACCACAAAATGTTTAGTTAAAAAAAAAACACAGTAAAAGCTTTATTTCTGGCTACCATACTTTGCTTCCATGAGAGCATCAGGACACATATGCAACTTCAGAGCTCTGCCTGGGACAAGGGCTTAACACTGTATTTTGTTGTGCATTGCAAAATGAGCCTGTGGCTCATCATGAGGGAAACTCAGTGAAATTATAGGTCTTGTGTAATACAATAACACCAACAGAATGGTTTAATACCACTTTTTGGCAGTAACATCTAGGAATTGATAAAACATTGTGAACATTTGCAATGATACTGAGAGGACTGTATTTCCTCCCATGTTATGGTCTCTTTGCATGTCATTCATCTGATGATACGCAGATGTTGAAAATTAAGCCAAAGAATCCTGCTTTAGTGTTACTCAGAAAACACAAAGTGTTGGAAAGCATTTCTATGTCCAACAAAGAATCTCCCTGGTATATCCTATTGACACTTGTGTGTACCCAACTTCTGTCTGGAGATCAGGAGTGTGCTGGGGGTAAGAAAAAAACATGCCCTTCAGCTTTTCCTGTTAATGATAGGAGATCTTCCTGATGCAGCTGGAGTAGCATAATTATAAAAAGGTATGAACTTGAGCCAAAGACTAGCTAAAAAAAAACCCCAAAAGTGTAAAAATCTGTGTACATTCATAACAGTTTCCTCAACACGCCATAGCACCACATTCTCATCTCCAGGGCTCCAGACATTGCAGAAGCCTGTCAGTGCCTTTTGAGCAGTTAGAGCATTTTAACAGCTAGTCTTCAGCAGTGGAATACTCTTTCAGAAGAGCCAAATCTGAGTTTGATTGTGACAGCATTCATAGTTTGATGGTCAACCACCACCGTCTTTCCAAAAATAATGTAGATATTATAAGAAGAAACTACAACAGTGTTTTGTTTTGCAGTAGAAGTGCAGTTTAGTACCGAACCCCACAGTCATCTCACTTACTGTCCATTGGCTCATTTAGTAGGATGGCTTGGCGTGTGCAAACTGCAGTTTTTGGAGAAGAAGTAAAAAGGGCAGCTCTACAACAAGCACCTAACATATGCTTTCTAAGACTTTCATGGCAAAAAGAGGCTTTCAGTCTGAAATAGGGAAGTCTGTAAAAGGTCTGATTGCTGTCTTCAACTACCTAATACAAGCAAGGGGAAGATGTAGGCAGACTCTTCTTGCAAGTGCATAGTGATAGGAGTAAAGGCAAAAGACACCAACTGAAAGAAGGAAAATGCCCTTTTGATACTGGGAAGTAAATAATTCATTGTAAGGTTAGTCAGATATTGGAAGACAAGACAAGAGAGTTTAGGGAATCTCCATCCCTGGACACTAAAAAATTTACTAGACCAAGTTCAGCAACCTGATCGAAACTGATTCTTCTGAGTGGGGAGTTAGATCTGACAGCTTCCAGAGATCTCCTCCAACCAAAAACATTTAATGCCAAATTTTTAATCAATAAGACAGTTTCATACCACATGAGCAGTGGCTGCGTTTGGTCCAAACACCAGACTAAACTGAGTCTGAAACAAAATCCTTGAGCCACTAGTAATGGATTTAAAGGGACCACACCATCACCTTCTTTGATTAATTGATCTGTTTTTATTGTACCAAGTAAACAGTTATGGTAATACCTAAAGAGGAATAAGTTTTCAGCCAGAACAAATGTTTCTGTATCTGGAATAAAAATCATAGAATCAGTTCCAACACCCTGCCATGGGCAAGGACACCTTTCACTAGGCCAGATTGCTCCAAGCCTCTTCAAACTTGGCCTTGAATGCTGGATGGGGCAGCCACAGGTTCTCTGGGCAGCCTGTGCCAGGGCCTCACCGCCTCACTTCACAGGGAAGAACTTCTTCATAAGATCCCATCTAAATCTCCCCTCTCTCAGTTTAAAGACATTCCCCCTTGTCCTATCCCTAGCATCCCTTTTCAAAAGCCCTTCTCCACATTTTTTTTGTTGGCCCTTTTAGGCACTGGAAACTGCTTTAAGGTCTCCCAAGAGCCTTCTTTTCTCTAGGCTGAACAAGCCCAGCCCTCACAGACTGTCTCCATAGGAAAGGTGCTCCAGCCCCCAAAGCATCTTTGAGGCCCCTTCTGGACTCTCTTGAGCACGTCCACATTTTTCTTATGTTGGGGGCCTCAGAGCTGTAGTCCAGGGTCAGTCTCACAAGAGCAGAGTAGAGGGGAAGAATCCCCTCCCTCTACCTGCTGGTCATGCTTCTTTTGACACAGCCCAAGACAGTATCCAAAAACACCCAAGGCAGGGTTTCTGTAAACTGATTGATAATCCTGTACAATAGATTAAATTCAGGTATGGTATACTTTGCAGTTTGCTCTCTCTGTGCTACCATAGTTGAGATATTTTAGGTATTTAAAGTCCATAGAGTGACATAAACTCATTGGCATTGTTTTGTGCAACATGAAAGACTTGATGTGGCAGTTAGTGACAGCAAAGTGCAGATGAGGCTGGCTGCAACCCTCCATCAGTGTGTGGATTCTTTCTTAAAGCTATTATAATTTCTGAATGTCACTGCTATCAAAGAACAGTTGGACTGCACTCCTTGCATCTGTCAGAACTCAGCATAGAAACCTTTCCATGGATACCAAAGAAAAAACAAAACATAAATAGAAGCTCCCAAAAGATGTTCCTACCTGAATATGGAGAAGATAGAATAAGCTTTTGTAAGAAGTTTTCACTTAGTAAGAGCATTTGAAGACAAAAGCTTGAGTAAACATATTAAACATAAAGGATTGTTGGATCATGCCCTTCAATCCTATTGTTTCTTATCAGTGCACCTATCCCATAAATAACTGAACAATATCCCTCTGACACTCAGAGTGACATAACATACTTGACATTATCTACAGAAACCAAAGATGCTTGATGGGCTTATATTGTTCACTGTAATATATTTGTATCAGTGATGCTTCTTACAGCCTGTTTTATTAGTCCTTTCATAGGACTCCTTTCGTAGTCCTTTCATAGTAACTCCTGTGAAATTAATAACAATCAACCTCAATTTTTGAGGTCTAGTACTGAAATTCTACTTCATTTTTTTCTTATCCTAATTCTACCCCATTACTCATTTATGTCATTTTTATAAGAAGTTCTTCTAAACATAGATGAATACTTGTCCCTTTTTTTTTTTTTTTTTTTGGCTTGAATCATGAATCAAAATATTAGCAGGGAACTATGTTCTGCTCTAACACAAAAACCAACCAGTCTTATGCAGAAACTTTGGCAAAATAAAAGAAGGACAAAAAGGTGATTTGGGCCACACTGATAGAAGGTGTTTACAAGATACAGTTTGTTATCCTTTTAGCTTCTAAAAATAAAATCTAAACATCTAAACATCTATTTTAAACTGAAGTACCATTTCAAAAAATGTGAAAATTGAAAACTCCAGTCAAAATGCTTTTATTTCCCTCAGCACATTGGTTATGAGTGAAAATAAAATAATCCATCTATATCTACATTACTTCTCTCAGTTTCCTAGCCTTTCCCTAAATAACACTTATTTTAGAGATTTTAACTGCTTCCTCACTGTTTTTAAATCTTCAGGCTGAAGTCTCCACAGCAGACTGAAAAAGTGAATACGGATTTTCTGACAACTTTTGGAAAGAACTGACGCTCATGTCTCTCCAGAACCCTTGTTTTAGCCCCACTTTCTCTCCCTGTTTCAGTTCCTGGCTCTCTATGGTCTGCGGCATCCAAATTGCTGACAATGCCCAATCTTCATGCCTAACTGTCATAATTTCATATCTAGCTGCCAAACACAGGCTGCACAAAGAAATAAAACCCAGTTTTTCCCCTTTCACACAGTGGGGAGGCCCATAAAGATTCCCTCATTAGCAAACATATAGCTGCCAGCGATGCTCTTTAATAGCTCCCTTTCTCTGAGATGCTTTATGGCTACAAATGAAGACTGATCACAGGCCAAAATCTCCCTGCTAAATAACTCACACAAATGAAATACCTTGTTTGTCTGACCATTTCCCAGCCGTAAAGAGACCACGAGCATTCCTATAGCATCTCTTTAATCACTGCACCCTGGGCTGTAATTACCCGTGCATCTAAATGTAAATTACTCCAACAACAAGCATAGCTATTGTCCACAGAATACCAGCACTACTTGTGTTTTGTTTATAACAGAAGGACATACCTGCTTCAGTACCTGCTTCAAGCTCTTCTGCTGGTGAGATGTTCTTTGGTGAAACTCTGTGCGGTAGAATGACATCATGGGGTGAATTTTTGGAATTCAGTTTCTGTGGCAACACGTAACATAGATGGGCAAAGTTATATGATGGTGTCAATTCATTAAAGACCATGCAAGTATATAGAATAATAGAATCATAGCATATCTGAATTTGGAAAGGACTCATGGGGATCATCAAGTCCAACTTCCTGCTCCTCACAGGAATACCTAAAAGTAAACCATATAACCATATGACTAAGAGTGTCATCCTATCAATAAGCAAAACACTTTTTGGGAACTTTTGCTGAGGATTTTCCTGAGAAATTTCTTCTGGCATTCACCTAAAATGCCGAATCCTTGAACTTCAGAATACTATAATGAGGCAAAATAGTTCCAACCTGCTACATATCCAACAGGCTTCACCTCAGGGGAAAAAAGAAAAATTAATCTTTGGGGAAGAGAACAGTTTTGCTCAAAAATATGAGTTGAAAGGCTGATGGAGGGATGCTTATGAAGGTAGGATTAGTGTTGCACCCCAGGGCTTTCAGGGGAGGTACAAATGGAGGAAAATCTTCTTGTCCATAAAGCAGGGCCAAAACCTATTCTTCTGCTACATGGGTATGCTGTGTGTATAAAAGTTTGTGCAGCCCATTGATATATTGATTAAAAGAATTATATGAGTGTTAGAGCAAAGAAACATTCAAAGCCAATAGGGCATCCAAAGAAACCTGGATCCTCCTGCTGATTTCCTCTACAATTCCAACCATGTCTTTTGGCTTCTTTTATTGATGGCACTTTATGGTCTTTCTTGTTTATTTAGAATATACATTCAAAATTGAAGGCCAAGTAAGTTTCTCTGATAATTTTTACTGTATCAGCTGCAAAGGGTCTTTGATCTCAAATGCATATTCTGGAAAGTAGGACAACTAATTTGAGAGCTTATAGATGATGTTTATTGATTAACATTAATACAGTCCAAAAGATTAATGTAATGAAACTCAGGTCAAGCTGTATTTAAGCTCTTAATCAGGATTTTTAACAAGAATGAGAAATTTTATAGGGAACAGGTTATCTTAGCATTTCAAAGGTAGGGAAGTTAAAAAAAAAAGTGACTCAATCAAGGGAAACCATGAATGAAATCCAGAGTTTTCAAGCCTTAAGGGCAAATTTTACTTTCACTGACTACCCTGCCTTTTTCTAAGACAGTTACTACCCTATTTCCTCCTTAGACACAGAACAGCTCGACAGGACTATGAACTTCAGGCCAAAAAGAGTAGTCAACTGCATGTTTTGTTGCAGGCCTGAGTGGAAATCTTGGCTCCTTGCGTGTAGCCTGGAAGGGAAAAGGACTCCGTTTTGAAAATTGCATTTTGCCGTTCTTGAAGATGGATTGTTGCTCCAAGGATTCTATCTTGCCATGACACATTCATGAAATAGCTCAAAGTTTTATTACACAACTGATTTTCCAAAGAGCAATAAAAAATCCCTCTATTGTACATGTCACCTCAATTTACTCCTTTTTCTCAGCCTTGCACCTCGTTAAATTTTGATTTGTGCCCAGAAGCAATCACAAGACATAAAATTTCTCCAGTGAGTTTTAAAGAATACTAACTAGTCCTTCAAAATTGACTTTGCTTTCTACACACATTAGATTCAGGGCTGTGGATTCTGGGTTTGGGACAATACAACAATAATACCCTCAAGAGAGACATGACTGTCCGGGTCATTCCTTACCTTCATTTCATTAGAAGCTCTGCCTTCAGCAAACACATTTCCAGATCAAGGCAAATTTTGGACAAAAGCTTTATCTTTTTTTTTTTTTTTTTTTTTCTTTGGAAGGGGATTTTGTTGGAAATAATTTAATTATTTAAGAATTTTGCAGCATAAAACTTTGCTAATGATACCTTAATTCCAGGTTGCATGATGAGGTCAGAGCATTGTCTCCACTCTACTCAGCCCTGGCAAGTTCTCACCTGGAGTACTATGTCCAGTTCTGGGCTCTTGAGTAGATGAGAGACATGAAGGTCCCGCAACAAGTCCAGCAAAGGGCTACTGGAATGATTAAGGGTCTGAAGCACCTCCCTGATGAGGGAAAGCTGAGAGAACTGGGCCTGTTCAGCCAAGAGAAGAGAAGGCTCAGGAGGGGATTGAATAAATGTGTATAGGTATCTGAAGGGAATGCCAGATGATGGGACAAAAGGCAGTGGGCATAAACTAAAACACAGGAAGTCCTACATGAGTACGAGGAAGAATTTCTTTACTGTGAGGGTAACTGAGCATAATAGGTAGCCCATGGGGATTGTGGAGTCTCCTTTCCTGGAGATATTTAAGAGCTGTCTGGACATGATCCTGAGCAATGTGCTCTAGATGACCCTGCTTGAGCAGGGAGTTTGGACTAGATGACCTTCAGTGGTCCCTTTCAGCCTCTACCATTCTGTGATTCTGTGATTCTGCCAATGCCTTAGAGAGCTGATTGTTACTTGATGGCAAAAACATTCCTCAGGTTGGTAGGAGAACCACTTACAAATTCACTCAAATTATTTTGCCTTTTCAGTATGATAAAATACTTTCAGTAGAAGAGACTAAAGGTAGATCTCATATTTTCTCAGGCTGAGAAACACAATTTAGCAAGACCTAGACCTAGCTTGGAGGCTTTTCTATGAACCTCTTCATGTATAGGGGCTACTTCTAAGAGTCCATAAAAAGCAGTCACATTGTTAATAAACTTAAACTCTTTATGTCAGGGATTGCAACTCCACTGCAAAATGTATTTGGGTCTGTAACTAAAGAGAAGCTTACACACTGCAAAATTATGAAACCCTTAGTACTCCCATCACCATGGCAACTAGGGAAGTCTCAGCACTTTATTCTTATTTTCTTTCCATTAAAATACTTTCACATTTTTGTTTCATCCGATTTCATAGCAAAGAATTATTTTTTTAATTTTTTTCTTTTTTTTTTTCAGGACTGAACCAGAAAGCCATTTCCTGCCTAATTCTTAAAGTACAAATTGTGAAGCAAGCATCCTGCCTACTCAAAATAAAATAACCTATTTCATTCCAGTCAGGAAAAGTTCACCTAAAAACATTTCACTGACCTGTTTACTGGGCATCATGGAATCAGACAGATCAGTTAAGCCCATCCTATCCAGAAATCAAAGCTATCACAAGCCTTTGTTTATAACCTAGGTAAGCTTGATACCCAGCTGCTAGTAGGAAAAAAAATACTGAAGTCTCCAAGGACAAAATATTGGTGTTGCATAGATCAGTTTTAGGCATGGAAAATAACAGAGCGGTGTAGACGGTACAGTCACAAGGAGAAAACATTCAGATTAGCAGCATATCTCCAAAGAATGAACAATACTGTCACTTTTGCATGTGACAACAGATGTTTGGCTTTCATAAAATTATGAGTTTTCCAATGAAGAGGTGCCTTTCTTAGCTGGGGTAAGTGAACACATTACCAGAGTATCAGTGACTCCTTCCCTTTTCTGCAAGACTTCTAAATGTGCTCTAATTTGTGAATTTATATATGAAGCCTTCAGGAAGAAAATACTGACAAAATAGGTGGGACAGTTTTAATTCAAAAAGTAAACTGACCACAGCACTTTAATCTGGGGAAATGGAACTGAAAAACGGTATAACAGAAGCTTAAAAGACCATAAATTGTACTGAGAAGCTGGTTGGGACAAATATTGCTTCCTCCTTACATTAAGAAAAATGCAAAAGGAGGCATCATGTCTGTGAGATAATTGAATGTTTTTAAAACCAAGTGAAACAAAGGATTCTTTTCGTATAAAGAATAATACAGTGGCTGCTCTTGTTAGCATAGGGTATCAAGGAATAAAATATAATATGTTTCTAAAAAATGAATTGCAATATTCATGGAAGAAATAGTGTTTGGTGGCTGTTAGACAGAATGGATATGACCTGCATGTGTGCAAGCCTCCATGCTCTTGATAGTTGGAAGCCCTTGGCCACAAAAAGAGTCATGCTGTGCAAGCACTGTACTACACACAGAGAGTGACAATACATATGCTCCAGACCACTGGTAGAGGAGATAAAGATCTAAAGATAAAGGGGATCTTGGCTAAGAAATCAACAGTTTTCGTATGGCATAATTAGTGCTGCAGTTCAAATGCTGGTGTCTGTGTAGGAAGTTGAAGTGTCTATCACTGGTAAGTAATGGCAAAACTGCTACAAGCACAGTTAAAGGGGACCTAACCATTTGATTACAAAATGCATTAAAAAGGTAAATTTTTTAATTCTTTCAGGAAAAAAAGATGCCATTTACAGAAACTGGTGACAATTTAATTCTTTTTCAGATAGCTTTCCTCTCTTATGGTGGCATCTGCAAAACTCAGCTGTGGTCAGACAAAGGAAATACCACAAAGGACACCATTCCTGTATTACCCCTGCCTCTGCCAGAAAAGAGAAATATCAGAAATCAGTGAAAAAGATAAATCTTGTTCCCATGAAATGTTTTTAATCAGTCTTGTGGACATATTGCACCAGTTTCTGCTCTTGAACTTCCTCGTATGAACCAAGTTATTTAGATGAAGTTTCCAGGAAGACAGCTGCTCCAAAATCAGTCTCAGGTGATGCAAGCCATCTTCTGCAGTCTCACACTGAGGGACCTGACCCATCCAAACCTGTGAGTTAATCCTAACTCCATAAAGAACCAAGTCAAGCTCCAGAGGACCAATCCTTCATATAACTCTCAATCCAGAAATATACCAGGTTCTCAGGATGTCTTTCTGCTAAATTCACTCTGAACTGGGTCATGACCATGAGAGAGTTTACAGGTCATCCTGCATCCCAAGCAGATAAAGATTGGTGTAAAATGTAAATAACTGTAACTGCAAACAGTGTTAGCACTTGGATCTACCTGCTGTCCCCCTCCCCACACCCCCCATTTTAAATTTTATTTTTTTCATCTGCTTTTAATTAAATGCTCAAATCCTTCTGGTAGCTTTAGAACATTCTCCCTCTTTTCCAAGCACACACAAATTAAAGAATGCTTCCCCTGTACTTAATTCATTAAAAAACAGGAATACAAACTAGAAGTTTTGGATTGCCTTTTTTTTTTTTCCAAGCTGAGACATTCCTTATTTTATTATTTTCCCACATTTTTTAACTACTGCATAAAGCACTCGATCTGCAGATGCATTTGAAAAACACAGGTCACACATTCTGGCTAGGAGTCCAGCTTGTAAAATGTTCCCTGACCTTTTAGACAGAGCTGTACAGTATAGTTATTTATATATATTTTTTCTTTTCACTTCTCTCTTAGGGGAAAAAAAAAAAAAAAAAGAAAGAAAAAATTAGTACAAAATGTATTTTGCCAACTGTGCTACACAAGTAGATCCATCATTTCCTTCACAGAGGTCAGCTGATGATTTTCCTTCAAAATCAGCAGTATTCTGATTTACACCTCTGTGGATCCATCCTGAAGGAGCACTCCAACAAGCATGTGGAATTCATTTATGTGGGTACGAGTGTTTTGTTTGGCAACTTCCTTTTGAAAATGTACATATTGGACTACCTTCAGGGCTTTCCAGAAGTGCTCAGAATGGGTCAGGGTGGAAGAGGTGTAGGTGTCCTTTATGACCTTCCCCTGCT
>JAVHNF010023440.1:0-16101 GCA_034783455.1 Micropsitta finschii | reverse complement strand
TTCACACCTTTTTTTTCTTCAGACATAACAATGACTTTCCCCCTCCTCAAAATAAAAAAGTAGAATAAAATTAAAAGGGATGAAGACCATGCTGCAAGTCACAGAAGTGTGGTCATAAGCTCCTCAAGAAAGTCATAGTTGCCCCATACCTTGCTCTCAAGTCTAACTGTAAGAAAGGGAAACAGTGCATACCAGTTCAGCGTACTGACAGGCAGGGTACTCTTATTCCACTGGATTAAAGAGCTAAACACTTCTTTTCATGTGGACTGAAGCTCCTTCTCTAGGAAAGCTCAGCGGCACTGGCCTGTTCATAGGAGCAGATAATTTCAATGTGAAAGCTCTGTCTTCTTTTTCTCTGTTTCACAAGTATGCTGTACATCTGAACCTTCCACACTCAGTTCCTCCAGTAACTGTGGAGTCCTGGTTTTGGTAAGGAAAGTAGGAGATCCTGTGTTCTCAGTTACACAGCTGCTAACTTGCAGGGACTGACAAAGACCTTATTTTCTTCTAGACTGTGTAATTTTTTCTGCAGAGGATTGAATTCAGCTCATATTCCAGTAGTTACAGAGAGCCACCAAATTCATCCTGCACTGCAAGTGATTATTTTTAAAGTACACTTTTGTGCTGTTTGTGGAGAGACGGATTCTGTCTTGCTTAGTGAGGCTTCTGGGCACTACAGTAATAAGACTGGAGAGTTTGTTATTAAAGTCTAGTAACAGTCACCACTGAGCAGTTACTCTGCTCTAGGATTGCCTGTTTCTTCTTTCCACGGTAGTTCAGGCGGTTGAACTCCTCCATGACCTGCAGCATGGTCTTTCCTTTGGTCTCTGGCATCACCAGGAAGACAAAGATAGCCATGGACAGACAGTATGTCAAGAAAATGATGAAACAAAAACTACCAAGACCTTCCTATAGGAAAAGAAAGAGACAAAATGTGTTCACATAAATTGATCTAGATCTTTTTCTCTTATGATATGGAGTTTCTGGTTTTCTATTTATTAAGAAACTTGGTCAGGGACTCAATGTGAACCCTGCTTGCTGCCACCTGGGAAATGGCACGGAGTGGTAAGATGAACTAATTCTCCTTTCCTGTTTTAAGGAGGACAGTTCTGTCCTCAGCAGAAATTGAATGTCATTGCTTGACAATCTAGAGAAGTGCTGAGTTTCAGTTACTCTTCTGTCTGCTCTGTCCTTAGCCTGTGCTAGACTGGGCAAGGTTGGTAGCATGTTAGTTCTGTCCCTCCTTGCACAGCCCAGAACTGCAGAGGCTTTTGTTTCCTGCTATGTACAAGTGCAGTGAGAGATCTCTGAAACTGCCCATTTTCCAAATTAACCCCAAAGGAGATGAACACACAGGAGGGGGGGGAAAGAAGGGAACCCCTCATGACATTCAAATGACTTAGACAGTTGTTGGTGCCTCTGTCATTGCTTCAGTGTTTGTCAGTGTCACACTCGGTGTAGATAGTGTTAATAGCATCTAGAGTTTATCTAGCACTTTCACTAGATAGCTGGGTAAGAAGAAAGGGGCATCAGAACTGCAATTAGTTTGAGCTGTCCTCTGTGTGAAGTGTTGAAAAAGAGAAGTATGCTCTGGATTCAAGAAAGGTCTAATCTCCTCTGAACTGAAACAAAACACCCTACTTCACTTACCACAATGAAAGGAAACAAAAGTCCAAGGATGAAAAGTTGGATCCAGCTTATAGTACCATTAAAAACATAAGCGGCTGGTCTGTATGACTGAATGAATATTTCCGTGGGCAAGGAGCATAATACTCCAGCTGAAAAAGAAATAACCATATTGGAGAAAAAAGGAAGTTTAGAAATTTTGGAAGTCGCTTCTGCAGCTCACACTTGATATATTGCCACGTAAGTTAATGGTTTTAACTGACCTGGAAGTGTTTGAGGTGCTGCTTGACTCTTCAGGAGGAAGGCATGTAGGAATGCAATATGAAATGAAGATTTACCTCCTACCACAGTGTGGAGGGGAATATCTACCCCTGTGCTGAACCAGTAGTAGGGATTCACACTAACTGTGGAACAGCTACACCTGGGACCTCTCCTAAAGGTGGAAGTGAGGAAGGAATGAATACATGAAACCGTTCCAGTAGAAAATACCAACCTGGCCCAATGCCAAAGCTCATGATGAAAATAAAGATGAGCACAACAGAGCAGTATGGTACCCAGGGAAAGGCATCCTATGGTAGGAAATGAAAAGCAGATAATAATCAGAAACTAAAATTGCATTTATCCAGCTCCATTAGAAACATTCATCACTGCTAACTGTCTGTGTTACACATACATCCATTTCCTCTACTTCCAGAAACTTCACAAGGAGATAATCTTGGCAGTGATTATGGTCGTATAACGCCATTGGCTTTAATCTGCATGCACATGGGTGGGAACAGCCCTGTTAGAATGATGGTTAGCCTCAAAAATACTTCCAGTCTGACTAAAAAGTGACTTGGGGGGAGGGAAATGGTGATGATATCTGCCATAAAATAAAACATCAAGACCTGACACAGCTCTATAATGAGGAAGTGGGGTCTTACCTGTAGTGAAAGCGTGACTGTGAGAAGCCCTAAAGCTAAGGCCATAGCAGTGTAGCTCTTCCACAGCAGTGTCTTCCTTCCTGCACGCTCAATTAGAAAAATCTGCAACCAGAAGGATACACTATCAGCTCCACAGGACACAGCACAGACCTTAAGGACAGGCACTGGTGAGCTGTTTTCACCAGGCAAGCACAGAATCTCTGAAGAGACTGCTATGTAGTACCTGCTCTGGGAGAGTGAGTGAAGGTGTCTGGGGGGATTGAGCAGGACCAGGAACTGCAGGCACAGGGGCGGGGAAGGTGGAGAGGTGCAGAGCTGCAGGGAGCATCGCCTGGGCAGAAGAGATCTGAGGTGGCATTCTGGTGGCAAAGGACAGCTGGGGAACTCAGCAAAGTGGAGATGCTTGCAGCATTAATTGCCATGAGTCCTACAGCCTCCCAGCAAGTCGACACAGTATCCTACCAACAAGTAGACACAGGGACTGTCATCTGCCTTTCCTATAGGGGGGAACTAGGACTCCCAAAGATGGCACAGGCGGGGTCATGATTTTGAGAGAAAATCCTTTTCTCCCATAAATTGCATATGCCCATGTTTGCAGGGTGTGTGGAGAGGATTTATGTGATCAGTGAAAATACTACAGTTGATTTGTTGCAGAACATTTGATCCTTGAATCTCCTTTTACAGTAGTCATAAAGATTGAAGTGAACCATGCATTATAGCAGAATGAAATTCAGCTGAAGGGCCACTTACACACATCAGTGTGGTGAGGATCTCGGTGACCCCAACTCCAAGGGAGACATAGTGGGTTTGAGCAGGAGGGATTCCAGCATTTATAAAGACATTGTATGCATAAAAGTAAACCTGTGAAGAACAGAAAGATGTGAAGGCTGTACTCATGTACTCATTTGTACAGTAGCTTCTGTCTTTTTTGACAGAAAATAACTAATCAGATGTTAACAAAAGAGAAAATCTTCATTTCAGTAACTAACCCTCAGTGTTTCCATGAGGCTTACTTATGCAGAATGGCTTTCATAAGCACCTCTGTCTTGAACTCAGTAACAAATACAACCTTCTTCTCTTTTTGCTTTTAGCGCTACCTTTGTCTTATCTTACAGATTATAATTCTATCTATCTGACATCTTTCACATGTTCTAGTGTTTTGTGTACTTTGGATGAGGAGCATACAGAAATGTGGACAATACACAAGCAAATGGTTTAATTCTTTCTACATAATCTCAAAGCTTTTGATAGACGTAAGCACTCATAAAGTGTAATAAATTCCACTGGTTCTACTGGTCCTCTATGATACAGTTACTGCAGCACTAGTGAGGGTAGAAAGAAGTCTTACTAATCTAGAAGTCTTTCTGAATTTGCAAAATTCATCTGGATTTTGAAACTTTTTTGCTTTCACTATAAGCTCATTTTATACAATTATTCCCATGCCCAGAGATATGAAACATAGCTAGATATATTTCCAGAAAAAAAAAAAAGGTATAATAGAATATATATCAGTAACTTAAACATATTACTAGGATGTTGTAATCGTCTATAATCAAAAATAAGTGCAAAGTTAAAGGATTTAAAAAGAAAGCCAATGATGTAGGAATACGGAAATGCTCTGTCAGCCTGATTCAGTTTGTACTGAGATGGCTGAACAATTTTGAGCAGTACCTTCTGGAGTTCAGAAACGCAGACAGGCTTATGCTATTGTTTACTTATTTGGTATTTGAGATTTTATTTTATCCCCTTCCATTCTGTTATCACAACAGGGTAATTCATAGAGATGTCTTCAGATGACAGTGAAAGGAAGTTCTCAACTTATCCTAGGTCCCAGACTTCCATGGCAAAATACTATAACAAGCAGTAAAAGCAGAGAAAAGTAGCACACATACCATATTGGAGCCTATTAGCTGCGTGCATGAGGAGACAAAGAAAAGAGTGATGAACTGCCAGCGGACAGGTCTGTCACGAAAAAGATCACACACGGTCTTAGCCTTCTCCTCACGAATAGCTTCTTGCTCTGCCATCATGTCATCTATTTCAGCCATATGGTCACCATCTCCCCAGAGCCACTTCACAGCTAGAAGGAGGGGAAGAGAGATGACTCCTGGACCAAGCTCACCAGCACAGACATTAATTCAGAGGGTTACTTCCTGACTTGCAGACTCTCTTAGTTAAGCTTCAGGATCTTTGTTTGTATGACCTTTCTAGAGATCTGAGTTCAGACTAGACACAGATCCAGTTCATTTCTGTCTATTTTTACCCATAAGTCTTAATCACAATCTCACCTTTGGCCAATAGCTGCTTACTGTGTTTTGATGTAAATCACTTACCAATCCTCCCCTGAACACCCTCCTGCTAAAGGTGCAATTCTAAGGTATATACCAAAACATAGACAAGGAAAAGTGACTCCTACATTAAAAATAAGTCTACATCCAAGAGTTCTCTCTTTCAACACTTAAACTCCCCCAATGGTTGTTCCTCTGTTTATGTCAGTAGTTGGGGTTAGGGTTATTGAAGAACTGAAATGCTTACAGATAAGGCATGACAGTAAAGAGCATCACTTTCTTACACAGAGCCAGAAGGTACCATATCCACAGCCTGACTGTTCAGGGCAGAATCTGTATTGATGGAAATACAAGCTCTGTGTGATCACATCCTTCAGAGGATCTTGGCAGAAGGTAAGGGAAATACTAATGCCAAGAGAGTACTAATACCAAACCAGAGGAGGCTGTCTTTCATTAAAGCCAAAGGTGGTTTCAGGGCCAAAAGACCAAGAGTCTTTTCCCCGACTGTACTCTCTTCCAGGCTCATGTGGGGCTTTACTGTATTCTCCACTTCCTGTTGAAATTGATGCTTTGTGCCCCATTTCCTTACCTTTGATGCACCCCTCCTTGTCCTTTTTGTCAATGAGAAGGTAGCGGGGTGAGTCTGGGAAGAAGGGGAGGATGAGAAGGTGAACGAGGGCAGGAAGCGCATTGACTGCCATGAGAATTGGCCAGAGAGCATCTATTCCAAGAACTTCTCTGAAACAGAACCAGCAGAATGAGAGGAGCTGAGCAACCATGTGAGCACGCACAGACACAGCGTGGTCCCTTGGCACTGCCGTGGGTGTCCGGGCAGCTCTCACACAACAGTCTCTAGCATTCAGCAGCCCATGAAAACCTCAATGGGAGGTGGAAGGGGAGAGCAGAGTGCTGCTGCCCACAGCACACCAGTTACACAGTGTTGCCCTCTGTTGCACAGTGCATCACCACTGACTGTACCCTCCTGCACAGCTGGAGCCCACAGGGGTGAACCGTTTCCTAGCACAAGCACTGAAGAAGGAACCTGCCCTGGCTTATCCATCTGCTACTGATCCTAAGAGCCTCAAGTTACAAGGCAGGATCCATGGGTTATCAGCTTGCTACTGACTGCCCCATGTAGCAGCTGCTGGGTTTCCTGTTTTTTTGAGAGTGCTGTGGCCAGAAAGACCCATGCCAGGAGAACAGAACAGACCATCTTTGGCACAGAGGCACAGGCAGAGGAGCCTGTGCAGAGGGGAATGAATCCATAACAGTTTCCTGGTTTCATGGGTGTGCTGGCTTGTGTGTATTTTCAATTAAGTTGGGATAGATCTGATATTCCCTGCTCCTTCTAAAAAAAATTAAAAGTAGACATCATTTCTTACAAAAGATGGATTTCTTTCAAAACCCATTTGAATCTGGTAAAGGTTTTATTATCAGTATTTTTATCTCTCTTTGCTAGAAAGCAACATCATTCAGGATTAAATATTTTGTATGATTTCTGTTTCTCATTGACTTAAGTCAGAAATTCAAACTGAGCTAATTCAGTCTGGCTGCATAGGGTACCCTGAAAACATGTCTAAAAATAGTTGCTGATTTGCCTATCCATAGGCTTGCATTAACATATGCATGTATTTTAATAACAGAAGAAATGAAACAGGTCTCAGACCCCCTTACCTGAGACCCAGAGCAAATCCTACAAATTTTCCAATGGCAATGGCAGTAGAAGCGGTTACAGCAACCAGCCCACGGAGCTTCCGCGGGGCACATTCCCCAGCATACATGAAATGGATGTTCAGAGCTAAACCTGCAATCACAAGTGTTTGTCAGGCCAGTTCGAACTTCCAAAGGTCTGGTGTTCTGGAGTGGACCATTATAGGCAAAGCATATAGGGTGAGGCTCCAGGATAACTTTTCGCCACGCTGAGCATTCTGCGTGACATGAAGCATGTGTCTGGTACAGTGGCCTTGTGCCTTTCCTAAGTCTTTCACTAAGCAAGTATGTTCCCCTGGGGAAATCTGTTCTTCAGCAGGCTGGTCTTCTCCTACAGTGTTTCCTACAGCCACATGGAGAGCATTGCTGTTGCTCCATTTAATCTTAAATTGTATATTTCAGCGCCTGCTCAGGATGCTATGTGCCTTAATTTGTGCTTCAAATCAGCAAGTTAACAAATGCTCTATATTCCATTTGCTCTGTGAATGAATTATCATTTCTCAATTATTTTTGCTGGTTAGTATTATCTATATCCATCTGCTCAGGAATTGAAAACACAGACACAATGTAAGATTCTGAGGCATCTGGAAATTAGAATTGCGCAGACTGAAAATCATCCCCTTGTTCATAATATGGAAGACAGTATCAGCCACGACAAGCAGACACAGAAACAAGGGGTGAGCTTTCTACTGACTGAGTATGCTCCCCTGAAATATTGCATGCTTTGGCTTTTTTGCAGGTTGGCAGTCCTTTCTGTCTGGATTGGATATAAAGATAAAAGAATGAGGAATGAAGATGTCACACCTGATTAATTTAGTGACATGGGTGTTGTGTTGTTTAGCTAAAAATGCATTCAGAAAGCAGACCCTCTGCAGAGTTAGTAAAAATCTGTGATGTGTAAACTCTGATAAATCCTTGTGTCCCTCAGTCACTGCTCTCCCAGCTATTTAATACCATAGATAGGAATGCTGACTTACCTCCACACACTCCAGCAAATAATCTTCCAGCAATGATCATCTCAAAGGATCCACACAGCTGGCTGAATCCCATCAGAGCTGCACTCAGGAGGGAAGGGATATCTGCAAAAAGCATGGCCTTCTTCCTGGAATTCATTTAAATTCATATGAGCATAAATAGTGTCCCTGTGTCATATGCAGCCTTACAGAAGTTGTATAAGTGTACCAAGTTGAAGACTCTGTGCTGGCTTTTGAGATTAGCCACAGTGAAGTAAATGGGAAATGGGAATGGGAAACTTTGTTGTGGACTGATAAGCTAGTTTGATACCTCTAGTGGAGCCAGTATCTGCACTGAGGAGCAAGCTTTGTGAGAGGTTATCTGTGAAATTCACTTTAAAATGCTTTTACTCCTCATGTGACTTCTCTGGAGTGGATTTGCTTTGGAAAAGGGAGAGGGTACAATTTTCTTTGTGGTCATTGGCAGATTTTGCCGTTCTGTTTCTTCATCTGAAGCAGCTCTGGGCTGCTCACACTTGTGCCACTTCGCAAGCAGTGTTTCTCCCATGACAGTTGTGGCTGTAAACAGAAAGACTAATGTAATCATTATTCCTACCTTCCAAATCTAACAGACAAATATCCGGCCGACAAGGACCCCAGAAGCCCACCAATGCTGTAAATGGACACAATGAAGGACCACATCAAAGTAATCATCTCTTCACTGGGAGAAGAGCCATATCTCCTCAGACAGGTCTCACGAATGAAACTTTTGATGTACTTTAATATAAGAACAGAAAACAATGGACTCAGTCAACATGCTTTGCATAACTGCACCACTTTTTTTATTTCTCTTACCTACTTACTGGTCTTCTTGATCCATTTCTATGACAGCTTAGTTGTAATCTTAGCCCCAGTGAAATCTAAGGGAATTCTGCTACTAACATCCCATGTGTTAATGTTTTAGCAACAGGGTGCAATGAATAAACATATCAATATATCAACTGTGAGTGCCACTAAGATAGTGATCTTGGCACCATTCAGCATGAAAAATACCTCCCCTAATTTTGCTTTTCCAGCTGCAGATATTAGAGCTGACCTCAGTTCTAGAGCTACAGTCCATCCCTGTCTTTTTTCACCTTACAGACAGTCACATACACTTAGTGTGTGTGGCCAAGCAAATGGTACAAAGGACAACCTGAGCGCTGGAAAGAGGAGCACAGTTCAGTAAGGGGAAAATGGCTGACTATAAATATCACTAATCCTTCTCTTTCTCAGTTCTGTCACACCAGACAGATGTTAAAACCCCGCGAAATACAAGAGCAATAGCAGCCACTCTTAGAACCAAGAAACCACAGTTAGTTTTGAGAGCAGAAATGAAGAAGTTGTTAGTGCTTGCATATAGAGGCAGGAACACATAAGAACATTGAAAACCATGCTGGTAGCTCAATCCATGAGCTGTCCATGCTTACCTCAGCAGGAGAATTGATAATGGAGATCTGCAACCCATATTGGAAACCTCCACCAATACCCAGGACAAAAGACAGGAGGAAGAGATTGTAGCTCATTTTCTGGCAGGAAATAAAAGCAGCAAACAAAGCTGGCACAGTTATTCAGGCATGTCCCCACTGTCCTGTTCACCTCCACAACTCTTAACAGCCTGAGCAATGCCACACACCTGTGTCCTCTGACACCAAGGAGCCAGCGCAGAGTGCAATAGAAGACCAGAGCTACTAAAGCACAGGACAGTGAGGAATTTGAGGAGAGACAAAGCTGTAGCTGCCTCCTAGAACCCAGTTACACACTTCAGTGCTTCTGTCTTCAGTTTTGGCTGCCTTAATCTGCACTATCATAGAGTAACTTCTAGTGGGAAATGGTGCAATGTGCATGATTTCTATTTGTCCTTCTTCCTCATCCTTTTCCAATTGCTATCTCACCCAAATGAATATTTTGCTCAGTGACTTGTCTGAGACTAGACAAACATTTAGGGATTGAAGGGCATTCCTGGTTTAATAGTTTATTCATCCTTTCTTAGAACTATATCTGATAGGAGGCTTAGAATACAATACAATAAAATTGTATACAAAATGCATACAATTGTATACAAAATGCATGGAATACTATACAGTTCTGTGATACATGCATACTCCATCCCTCCCACTCATAATTATTTCATTGTGGAGGACTTTTTCAGTCTTCCAGCCCTCTTCCATCTATCAAATCATGTATTTTTTTTTTTGGCTGCTGTGCTCTGAACTCCCTTGGTTTGTTTGAACTCCCTGTTATGTACCAAACATTAAATAGAGGTGTGCTTTTAAATCCAGTTTTCTTTGCTTTAAAAAAAAACAATTCCTTGCAAGACATTCGGTATCTTTCAGATATGACCTTGTGCTATTATTTTAACCACACCTGATTCAGATTTATTTTTCTTTCTGTACTCAATTTATGCAACAGGTCTTTTAGAATAGCATCAAGGAAAATATACATACTATTTGGCAAAAGAAAAAGAAGATAACCATATACCAATTTGCATGCAAAGGTAGTCTTTTCTGCTTACAGCCTAGGTCTTTCCTAACACTTTCTTTCATTACTTTGGAAAAAGTCACTCTATATACAGAGAAAGAGGAGCCTGAGATAATATTTCAACATGTCATTTCATTCTTTCTTGGTGTTTACACTCCATTTAGCTTGTCATGAAATTCTTGCTATTTGATTTGTCATTATTGAATTGGTTACTGATGAAACTGCAGATGGTTTCGGCATGCTGTGCATTCACTCCAGGTCACTAGGGAAGAAAAACTCCAGCAGAAACTAACAGACAACTAGAGCTGCAGGAGATGAGTAAAGGACCATAAAAAAGGCACTGATGGAAGCCAAAGTCCAGGGACTGGCCTAAGCTAGAGCGGACTGGCTTGGACTGCCCAAGTCATGGGCTGGGTAATCAGTTATCTCATTTAAATGGAAAGTTTCTGACTGCTACATTGAACCTCAATACAGCAAAGCCTTCTGAAGCCTGACTTGGGCAAGGCTGCCTAAGCTTGTCCATTCAACTCTTGAATTATGGGGTCAGGTAACACCTTAAGAGTAATGGTCATTGCCTAAAGTTCAAGTCTGTGTCCCTATAATATATGGCAGATACTGGGAAAGTTGAATCTCAGTTTTAAATCCTGACTGTAAAATAAATAAACTGCATCTTTTCTTTTATCCATAATTCTCAAAGGCCATCTTTATCTGGCAGTCTCCCAGATGGTTCTGTTAAAAGGTTTTTTTCAGGTTATTCAAACAGCTCAGGGGGAAATTCCCTCTCCTGGTGAGAGGCTGCATTAGGTGGTTCCCCACGCTGGGGTGCTTCTTGTCTTTGGTGTCTGAAAGAACCCCAACGCCAGCTGGGTTAGAAGTGAGAGGTGGCTTGTACAGAGGAGCATTGTCTGTAGTAACAGTAGTAACTATTTTTCTCAGATGCTGATGGTATTTAATCAATACAACAGTGCATGATTCTTTAATCTGCAAACACTAATGTGAACCATGAGTCCCTGAGGATCATTTTTCAAGATATATTTTTGCCTGACACCTCACATGGTAAGAAAACTAACCCAAAGAAAGTGTCATCTTTTTTTCAGCTGAAGGTGTTTTAATTCAGTAAAAGTTAACCAACTTGTTAAATGCTTCAATTAAAATGTAACCACTGGCTGTCTTTGCTTCGTCAAGACACCTGACTCCGGGCCATAGTCAGAAAAAATGCTTGAAGTTGGAATTGGTGTCTCCTGACAGATGTACTTGCAGGACTGGCTCTGAAACTCAGGCAGCCAAGTGAATGTGTATCATTTCTGAATGTCAGGCGTGTTTCATGCTGTCACATGCAGCCCCTGTCCTGCCAGGGCTCTGGGGAAAGGCACAGTTCTGACTCATGGGAGTAGGCACAAAGGTGGCCAAGGTGAGGACCTCTGGACACTGAGGACTTCTCCTGGTTTTAACCAGCTCTTCCCTGCCCTATAGGTGCCAGCAGTGTTTCTTGGGCCTCTCCCTCTGCCCAGGCAATCTCTTCAGTTCATCCCCTGCTTTCTAAACTGTGTCTTCTCTACTGCCTTGTTTTCTTTGCTTCACTTCTCTTTCCTGTAATTTTTCTAATCCTCACCAAATGAATGACAGAATATTTCGATACCATTGTGACAGCAGCAGCACTTTTTTGCTTTGGCTGTGTGCTCTGCTCTTTCCATCTGCCCCTCCATGCTCTCTCCAAACTATAGAAATGAAAAGTATCTCTGCAGTTCCCAGCTCCATGGAGTCCTGCTCTTGCTTGTCTTGTCTCAAAATCCTGTTATTTCAAAATCTCAGTGTCGTCCAAGAGCAGAGACGCCTGCTCTTGCCCATGTCTGTATATGAATTACTTTTAAAACAGCAACAACCACAAGTGAACAAAAGTTTAGTTTTATTTTTCCTTTATTATAAAGCTTAGGTGGTGAAGAATAGTTCTTGCACACTCCTTTTCTGAGAAATAGCTGTGCTGCTCCACTTATGCCCAGCACGACAGTCACGCACTCCAGAAGCGTTTACAGTCCTCTCATTCAAAAATGCTGTATTTTTAAAACATGTATACTGAATATACTGAAAAGAAACTTTAACTGCTTATTTTGGAAACGTACATGGGCTTCTCTGCCACAGCCATCAGCACTGCTGTAATTGTCATACAAACAAAGCCAAAAGAAAAGAGATGGCTTGATTAGGACTTTGAGAAGAAACAGAAAGAAAACCAGTCAAACCAATGCCTGTGAAATGGTTCCTTTTTCCATGTAAGCTAGAGAAGACAGCAAGGCAGCACAAACAGCAATGACAGGTTCACTTCTTTCTGTAGAATAGAAAGGCACTCCCTGGCAGTGGGAAATGGTGTATTCTCATGAATCCTAGAGATGGGATCTACTGGAGACAGGCATATTGCATTGCCAGCAACAACAGCAAAGCTGCTGCTTCACAAAATATCTGGCCTTTATCCTGGCAATTTAACATTCTTTCATCCCGCACAGTGCAGTTTGTGAGGGGCCCGACAGATTTGCAACTTTTCAAAATAGATTTTTTTTTTCTAAATGCTTCTTTGTCCATACTCAGGTTTTATTACACTTGAACAGAAATACAAACCCGTTCTGCATCACCGAATCTCACAGGTATCGGTAAGGATGCGGCGCTGCACCAGCTGCAGCCACTAGGCGGCAGGAAAAGTACATTTCCTGTATCAGGCTCTGACTCCAACATGCCAGCAGTTTTGCTGCCTGTGGTATCTGGCAGGGATCAGAGGATTCCTTTTAGCAGCTTTCCAAATGATAACTCTGTGTAACTTGTACAAGGTAACAGCTGCTGATGCAGCTGTTATTTCTTCCAGGAATAAAACCACATCTTCTGAATTAGGCAAGAGCTTTCTCCTTTTTCCTAGCATCTTATAAGCAGGCACTGCCTAGTGTGAGTCTTTGTGGTGGCATACAGGAGTTTCAGCCTGTGGCTACCGGGTGAATTGTCCCTGGTTGTGCTAGTCACTGAGCTGTGTCATGGGAGCCTTTGAGATAGCTGGGGATTATTTCATTTCTAGCTCCTTAGGCAGAGGCCAACATGTCAAAGCATATATCTAGTTGGATAAGAGGCTAGGGATGCAGCTCACGCCTGGGCCTGAGTACCATGAATCTGCTCCATCTGTCTGTTGCAGCCAAACATAAAAATGTATCTGTCTGCAATGACCTGGTCAAGAGCTGCCTGCTTAGACAATTGCATTGTCTTGTTTTTGCCAGGTAAATATGTGCACACTCTTCTATTTAACAGATGAAGGCAGTATTCATCACAGCCTAAAGGTTCACAGCCTAGAGGCTCTGGACACCCATGCACAAGGGCAGGTGAGGTCAGGGGATGTGTTTGTATCTCCCATTGGGCTTGCCTCAAACTTCTCCTTATTTCACCTCTGCCTTCCCAGAACTGTGCAGAGATTCTCTCTTCAAAACCCATTGCCAGTGCTTTTATGTAGGGGTTAAACTGGAGAGCTTGCAATCTGTGCAATGAAGTAAAGCAACTGCGTGTGGCAGTCTCCGGTCAGAGAAGGGAAATAGCAGGTGAAGGGAAATAGCAGGTGAGCTTATGGCAGCAAAAAGAGATGTTTGAAGTCCTGCAGGGAGGTAGTGAGGTGCCTTGGACTGTGGCACAGGCTGCCCACAAAGCTCTCTCTTCCAGAAGGGGCATAAATTGGCTGTTGCTGTGACTACATCTGTGTCTGCAGCTAAGGTGGGAGCTCCTGGAGTTGTCCTCTGTCTTTTCTTGTAACAGCTGCCTTGATGAGGAGTGGATGGATGGATTTTTTTCTCATACATAGCCTCTGTATGACTTGAGTTTTTGTGCTTACAGGTGTTCACAGTGGTTGTGTTTCTAACTGACTTCCTGCTGCAGCTTAAAAACCCAGCATTCCCAGTGTTCAGCCTTAGGGTGAGTTCTCCCAGTTTCAGAGTGGCAGTTGGTGTGGATGAGAAATCTTCAGTCTCAAGGTCTGTCACCAGGGCATAACCATGACACTGCAGTTACTCAAACTCCTGGCTTTGGAAACAGTCACATGAACACAGCAGGTTTCCAGCACCACTGCAGAGATCCTCTTCCCTCAAATACTTTTTCACTGAAATCAAGTCTGTCCTAATCAAGGTGGAATATGATGCCATGAGCATGGAGAGTAGTTATTTGGAGAATGTGATGGCAGTCTCTGCCTTTAATTATCTGTCTGCAGTAATAAATAATAACCCTACCATTAGGAAGGACCATCAATGCATGGTCTTCGATGTGCCATGCACTGAGAGGTGCCTATGTTTTAGAGTGTTTTTATCCCAGGATTGTCTGGACCGACTGTAATTGCACTGCAAGAGGAGAAGAGGCTTGAATCTATAGGATGAATTCCCCCTACAAATGCTACACTGTCAATCACAGAAGAGATCTGGAGCTGCTCCCTGGCTGGTTGTTTGCTATCTCCCAAGCTCTAGTCTGGCTATTTCTGTAAACCTTTATCTCTTTCCTGTAAGGACCATCACAATGAAATATGAAATACCTCTGTCTGCTTAGCCTGACTTTTGCAGGATTCACTCAAATATGGAAGACAAATAGCACAAACAAGCAAGCAGCTTTCTCAAGAAACATCCTGCAGGTCAGCTGTTTTTATGGTGAAAGCAATGTTTATGGAACGTAGCTGTTAAAAGAGATTTTCTTTGTAGGAAAGGAATGCCCGGCTGTGACACCATTATTCTCAGATCCAGCAGTTCACTAACGGTCCTTAGAAAAAAAAAAAAAACACGATTTATCTAAGTTCAAGACACTGTATAAGAACTTCAGGAAATGGGCTTCATTGCAGAAGTTTCTCAGGGCAGGGACCCAATGATGACAGAGCTTCTACTACCACACAGACTCACTGGATGCCTTCCAGACCAGAGGAGATACATGGGAGCTGAGTCCTCTGAGGACACAAGGAGAGATACAGCCTAGGGAACTAGCTGCTTTTCCTTGCCAGGATTTTTGGGTGTCAGAACAGCTCGATGTTCTGTGCATTGCATCAGTAGTGTGCATTTACATCCTCCTGATAAGCAATAGAGCTTCTCTGGGAAAACTGAATACTAAAGATAATTGAAATACACTTTTCTCTGTTTTCTCAGTCCATTGTGAGCTGTAGGTCATGCTGTGGCTGAACTATTCCCTTTCCTCCCTTCTTTCTATCAGACACTGATGCAAGCAGCTAGTTGAAACTGGGTGACCTGAAGGCCAGAGAGAACAAATTGCTTACCTGAACAAAGTCTCTGTTCCTGCATGCAAGAAAAGAGTGTTTACACTGCCAAATGGCAGTAAATGTCACTGAATGTTCCTGTCAGAGAAGAGGAAAATATGTGCAGCAGTGTCAGAGTGTCAGACTCATCCTCATTTCTTATTTAATGCTTACTTCAAATAGAGCTTTCAATTAGACCTGTCCCCTGGCCTATTGAGAGGCACCTGAGTCCTGCCTCTGATGAAAGCCAAAGTACAAATACCATTTCTGACTCCTTGTCAGCTTTCAAGAGCTGACAGCTTGCTCAGGTGTATGTGCTGCTGTTGTGAGCTGAACATAGACCTCTTTTTATAATATAAACAAGCATTATTTCTCAGTTCTTTTGTTGATTTGGCCACAGCACTTATGAAATGGATGTTACAAAATGAAGGTCCTTGAAGGATATTCCCTACTGACAACTGTGGGAGGTGACCTATGGTGCAAAGGACAGATCACAAGGCAGAAGAATTTAACAAGAATGATTAAGCACTGGGAAAAATAACCCAAAACTGTGCAGAGACAGACATTCAGACATTTTCTTGCTTGATGTCTTCAACTCATGATCAGAAGCTGTTTTGGAAGAGGTGCTTTATTTGGATATGTGATCAGACTCTGCTCAAGAAGATTTAGGCAAGATCTTCTTATGATATGCCAGATGCCAAGCTGTATTTTTGAACTAAAAACCATAGGAAATAAAAATAACATAAACTTTGATTTACAGCAAACCCTGTGCAAACCACATGTCCTTGAAGGAATGAACTCCCAATGCTATCTTTAGTTTCTTGTTAACAAACAAA
>JAVHNF010023439.1:27305-41012 GCA_034783455.1 Micropsitta finschii | reverse complement strand
TTGATGCAGCCCAGGATACGGTTGGCTTTCTGGGCTGCGAGCACACACTGAAGCCAGCTCATGTTCATTTTCTCATCTACCAACACCCCCAAGTCCTTCTCCGCAGGGCTGCTCTGAATCTCTTCATTGCCCAACCTGTAGCTGTGCCTGGGATTGCTCAGACCCAGATGTAGGACCTTGCACTTGGCATGGTTAAACTTCATAAGGTTGGCACCAGCCCACCTCACAAGCTTGTCGAGGTCCCTCTGGATGGCATCCCTTCCCTCCAGCATATCAACAGAACCACACAGCTTGGTGTCATCGGCAAACTTGCTGAGGGCACATCTCAGAAGCATCCTCTAGACTAGCACTCAGTTTATCATCACTTAAACTTTTCTCACTTTTCCTTTATATCACGACAGTATTGTTAGGAGTGTTACTTTCTGTAGCTTCTGAAGACTTATCTGGTACAGGTAGTTGCAAAACTTCTTCATGTTGACATTCCCCAGAATGCATTTTTTCCATGCCTAGCTTTATGGAGCCTGCAATTTCCATTTCATCTGCTATTGCCATCAGATGTTGACATATCCTTGTGTGATGAGTTGAGCTTGTCACACTCAACATTTCTAATAACTTGAAAAAAACATGGGGCACTCTTGCCACCATTCTTGCTGCACTCAAAAATACTCTCTGTGATAGTTTTCCGGCCACTGAGTGGGAATTGTCAATTGACTGCAAGACGAAATTTAAGAGGGAGAGAAGTTTTTTATACCTGAAAGTAAAAAATAAAAAATAAAAAAAAAAGGAAGCATCTTATAAACTGATATGCTCCAGTTAACTAGTGCCGAGAAAGCCATTTCTAGTTAATCTATTTAGCTGCCAGTTCTGCAGTAGAATGGAATTGCTGCACGAGTTCTTCAGAATTGTTTCATAGGTCAGAAGTTAAAAAAAATCAACCATTTACTCTGTAAAGCAGGTGCACTTTCACATATAAATATGCACTGTTTACAGGAATGAAAACAACCAATTTTTGAAGAAATCACTTACAACACATTCAACTACAAAGAATAATAGTCACATAATTTAAGTGAGTACCTGTCTACTACAGTATCAGCCTGTAAAACACCTCCACTGAAAATGTTGGGAATAAAATTCACCAGGAAATTCCAACAGAAGTCTATTAGACAAAGTCGCCCCAGTAGAGCTTGCCAGTTGCTAGACTCAGTTTGGGTTCCAAGAATACAGTTTAAGACATAATCAACACCATCAATACCAATAGACCCTGTAAAAAAGTCGATAAAGTAAGGATTAGATATGTTCACAATCTGAATTCTAATCTAAATAAAGAACAGAACTATAACATACAGAAATAAAAAATTTGCGCTCAAATTAACAACACCCTCCCAACCCAAACTGCTGAGAGCAAAACCGTTCTTTTTGCTATGCTGGCAAATGCAGGAGAAACCCCGTATTAAATCTAAAACACTTCAGTATATTTGCTTGTAATTATAATTCAATTATATACGAAAAGCTATTATTACCAAATTTAAGTCTTTCGCTCCCAACTGCCAGCTCTCCTGCTTGGCCTTTACACATCTCCAATAGCGCTGAGACTGAAAGTTGACCTGTTTGACTGATAAATGAAAAGAAATGCCCCAAGCAACTTTTAGCAGATTGTCGTGGTTTAAGCCCAGGCCATAAATTAGAACTTCCCCCCTCCTTTTCTTCCCCCCGCTCCTGGAGGAATAGGAAGGAGAATCGAAAGAATGCAACTCCACGGGTTGAGATAAGAACAGTTTAGTAACTAAGGTATAACACAAATCACTACTGCTACCAACAATAATAATAATAATGGAAATAACAAGGAAAGAGAATACAATATCACTCACCGACCAATACCGATACCTTGCCCCCACCCCCCAGTTACCCTTTCAGGTAACTCCCAGTTACCTCCTGGGCATGACATGCTATGGTATGGAATAACCTCTTCGGCTAGTTTGGGTCAGGTGCCCTGTCTCTGCTTTCCCCTGGCTTCCCCTCCTCCCTGGCAGAGCATGAGGCTCACAAAGTCCTTGTTCAGTCTAAACATTCTGACCAGTAACTATAAACAATGGTGTTATCAGCTCTGTTCCCAGGCCAAAAGTCAAAAACACAGTGCTGCACCAGCTACTAAGAAGAAGAAAAATGACTGCTACTGCTGAACCCAGGACACAGCTTTACCTTACATATTTAAATTCATAATCCATTTAGTACAATTCCTATTTGTCATGTTTCTTGCATTATGGTTTAATTCAGTATATTTTTTACTCATTAGAAATAGGCAAGGTAAAAACTTAGTAGTAAATGTGCTGTTTTTAAAAAGTCAGTTTAAAAGTTCATGTAGGTGTTGGCTGTTTGGGGATTAGTATTTCTGTGCACTCTGAGGGGAAATAGTGTTTGTAGAAGTTGTGAACACAGTGTACTCTGTCAGTGAGGGTGTGACTTTAAGTGGTGTATATTTTACCCTGGATCTGGGCCTGACTTCAGACTTGTTTTCTTTTGCTGAGGGCATATTTATTTAAAGGATAGGTGGGTTAGGAAAACTTTTAGACTGCTAAAACCTTGTAGTAATGGAAAAAGTATAAATCATTGAAAAACTACGCAGTCTAATTCAGCAGAATGTGACATAAATTTGTATTCTTCTGCAAGTAAGAGCGCTGTCCACATTAGGACATTTCGGAACAAGAGCTATAACAAATACCTGAGTCTGCCAGAGCAGAAAAAAAGTGATTTTCATATATTCTCCTTTAGTTGAACACCTGAAAGAAGGCAGAGAAAAGGATTCAGTAAGCATAAAGGCCTAAAATAATTAACTGAAGAAAAAGGCAGTTGTGCATTATGTAGAAAATGAACAATGACTGTGGTATCACAAGTGAATCTGAACGAGCTCTGAAGCATCTCTGCTTGCCTCAGGCTGACTAAACCACCAGGCAATTGTTCAAGCATAGCAGGCTTGGTAACTGTCTAGAGTTGAAAGGGGGGAAGTAAATGATGAGACTTCTACTCTGGAAAGTACTTAGTCTTTGCCAAAAAGTTCTTTCTTTTCTCATGCGGAAGTTGGGTAGCAATGGAGTTATGTTGTCAGCGTTATAATTTCTGAATTGTGGGTTTATTCTAGTAATTGACCCTTATTAGTTTAGGACTGAAGCTGTTGATACTGTCAGGAAATATTAATGAAGCTTTCTACTAACTAATGTAGCTAATGTAACTAATGTAGCTTTCTATTAACACCACTGGTGTGAAAAACTTCTGGACACTGTCCACTGTGATTTGAAGGCCATGCCAGTTGCTGCAGCAGTGATGAGGAACAAAAGCTGAGATCCTACTACCTGTATTTAAAGAGAGAATAGCCATGTGCAGTTAGATGCAATTAGCATTAATAATTCAAATTAAATAATTCAAACAATATTCTTATCATCAAATTGTGGTTTATATCTAGATGTGTGTGCCTGTGGTTTATTATATGTTGTTACTGCAGGCAAAACTGTTGGAAGTTGAGACAAGCTAAAAGGAGAGAAGCCCTATTGATGCAAGCCTAGAGCTGGAGGGAAATCAACCTATGAAAGTGGTTATTGGCACACTTATTTTATATGCATGGATAAATAAGTGCATTTATTTGGATTTTTTAAACACACATTGTCATTCTTGCACGCAGTATCTTTGAATAAAAAATGCAATTTTCTGAATAAGCATGTAAAATCTGTATGCTAAGTGGTGCCTTTTTTTTTTTTTTGGCAAATGCGGTTTCCCCCATGATTTAATTTCTCCCTGAACGTTTTGACTTTGTACTGACTACTGGGGCCAAAGAGCTTACCATTTTTTCTTAGTTGTTTAGACTGTTCCTACATATAACTTTATGCGTGAAAACTTTCTCTAGTCAGGATATATAGTTCCGCTTCAAAACTAGCTGAATCCAGTGCTCTGCTCTCTAGGATATCAATGTTTCAGTGTGGAAGTGGCACTGATTTACCCAACTGCTGTTATCTCTGCAAAGGGCAGAATAAAAATCGTGGTGTTTTGAATTGATGCATATAGTTCCACTGCTATGGACTTTTAATACAATTTTTTAATATCATGTGGTCTTTAGACGAGCTGCACCAGCAAGTTTCCCAAAGCAAAACACATTTCCACCTTACAAAAAGAATGTAAATAGATAATAAAAATTGTTAATTTATTATAAACTGCTTCTTTTCTGTCATACGTATTACTTGAGAAGTATGAAAGCTGTGGAATTGTTGTTTCTTTCAACTTAATAATTGGCATAAAAACCAAACCAACAGATACCTAAGCTGTGTGGGCAAAAGGAGTCTTCTGTGAATCTGCTTTACTCAGAGGTAAGATAAATTTGCTCACTTTACTTTAAAAGTATTCTATGAAAACACAGGTTTCCCAAATTTGTCATGCAGTGTTACTGACCAGAAAATAAATATATTTTTTCATATTTTCTGAAGAGGCTGTCTCAGTATCTTACTGGTTATGTGTTTCTGAAGTGTTTGTAGTTGCCAGTCCTGAAAGTAAATTTTGAAAGAAGCAGAACACCTTCATATCTGTGCTCACCCAAAAGGAGCCCAAGGTTCTGAGACAGAAACACTAGACTTAGTGATCACTTCTATTTCAGGTCAAATAACTTCATCTTCCTTATTTTGCCAGACTAGTCTCTGTGCAAATCTTCACATGGGTTAAGGTCCTTTAGCACACCAGAACTGCAGTCCACAGAATGCAGTGAAAATGTGGGCCCTTGTCAATCACTAGCTCCTTTTCAGCATTTTCTTTAAGGAGTGCAGATTTTTGTAGGCTTGAACTTGAACAGATTTTTTATTTTTTTTTCATATGGGTGGGAAACTATTTGAATGTTACTCAGATGTTAATTATTGAAATGTTTTTGTGGTTGTTGTTTTTTTTTTTCAGCATACTTTTTTTTTTTGAGTGTTATGTCTAATAGTGGATACTATTTTTAGATTGCATCTGGTTCAACTGCTTAAGCACAAGATGGCAAGAAGATGAGTTTGATGCTAGACTAAACAAGATTTGTTGACAGTCTTGTCAGATAAGCAAGCAGCCATGTCAACAAAGTGAATTTTCTTATCCCCTGCTTTTCTATTAAGCTTCAGCAGTATTTTAGTCTGTGTAATGAAGACTGTTTTGGTATTTGGACTTAAAAAGTGTTATCAGTGAGGTGCCTGCACGTTTCAAAGCAGATAAGCATGGCCGGACTTTCCAGCTACGTAATTACTTTTGTTGCTTCTGCAACTACTTTTGTTGCTTCTTTTAGGATTTATTAAGATGAACATTACCCAGTATTCTTCCCTTGGTTTTCATCTGCTTTGTAGAAGAGGTAGGTGTGCCAGAGGTATTTGCTAGAAAAGAATTAATAGTTTAAAAAATTCCCAGCCTAATGTATAAATCTGTGGTGTTTTGTTGGGTTTTTTTTGGGAGGGTTGGTTTTTTGGGGTTTCTTTGGTTTGGTTTTTTTTTTTTGCATGTGTGTGCATGTTTTGTTTTTTTTTTTTTAAAAAACTCTCAGCTTTTAGGCATTAGTCATTTGAGATATTCATTTGAGTCAAGAAGATAAACAGATGCTCTAAAATGAGTTTCCTTGCTTTTATTAACTCTCTTTGTACCACTTGAGGATGATGGTGGTTATGAATCTTTTGTATTATATGCACTGTGCATGAGTAAGCCACAGGTTAAAGAATTGTGCAAGCAGCTAAGAGCCTGATGTTTAGCCCTAAGTATGTGAATAAAAAATAGAATTGTTAAAATAATTTCCAGTAAGCTAAAATTCAGTGACTTTTACTGTTGCAATGCCAAATGACTTTAGCCTAAGATAAGAAAGAAGAGCATATGTAATGAAATGACCATCTAAAAAAACATCTTGTGGCTTTATGATCACAACTAAGGTAACAGAATTTACTAGCAGGCTTGACAAAATAATTCTCTTGTGGTAATACAGTGTTCACTGGAAATGTAGGAAAAACTAGAATTTATTTTTTAATAGAATTTATATAACATAATGCTGAAACAGATGTTCATGAGCTTGGACAAGCATCACTTTACTTTCTGACTGCATAACTATGAGATTTTACTGGTGGTGCTGCTTTCTTTTATTGAGACTATTTTTTTCTGGGGAGGACTGACTGCTGGTTTTGCATCTTGTAAGAAGAAAGAATCTTTCTTTAATTCCAGCCTAATAAGACACTGCTTCCTTTCTGTCCATATAGGTTGCATTTTTAAAGCTGGTTAGAAAATAGATGTCTCATTGAAAACATATATATCTTTAATATATTTAGGGAAAAAGAAAGTGATGAAGCTGTAGTGGACAGTTAAAACCACAGCATTTCTCTGTTTTCAGAAAAATTCTGGAAAGATTTTAAATGGAGTTTTTTGTTTGTTTGGCAGCCTGTAGGGAAGGCTTAAAATGGTAAGAACCATCTTCTCAGTTTTCTCCTTTTTGACATTTTGCACACCAGAGAGATGGGGCATAGGAGTGTTTTTGTGGGACTGATGACATTTTGTAATATAAAATCTATCAAAAATCATTAGACAACTCTTTACCAACTGTTAATACCATGCATCATAGAAATGGCTATTGTGTCTAGCACAGCATTTTTACAGGCCGAGTTCTCCCATTGACAACTGGGAGAATCAACTTCTGATTGTTCTCCACAAGTCTGGCTAAAAATAGTTGGGAAGTTTTGCTATGTGTCTTATACTATTTGGAGAGTTACAAGTAGGTAGCATCCTCCTCTTGAGCTTGTTTGCAGGACTCCTGTGAGAATAGTGGTACCTAATCATGGCTATCGTACAGGCTAGATAGATAAAGGGTGCTGAGGTCTTGTAAATACTAATTTCTTGGCTTTGCAAGCTAGTAGTAAGTAATTTACCTTTTTGTGTAACAAAATTCCTGTCTAGTGTCCTGTCCATTTATCTGAGAATTGTGCTGTTATTACCTCTGTGTACACAAGAAATTATACTGTGCATACATATGTTGTTTTGTTGCATGCAAAAATATTTTCATTTATATTATGTATTGTCACTTTCCAAATTTAATTAGCCCATAATGTAGTGCTGGGATCTTACTATTACTTTGAAATCTGTTATGGAGAAGCATGCGTTTCATCTGAGGCAGTAGATTAGATGTGATTTCCTGTATTTTATGATTAAATTATTTTGTCATGATTATATGGCCTCAGAGTGAGTAACAGTGTCAATCAAAAATCCTAAGCAGGCATGTAATTAATGAGGTTTATTAAATAAATGGCCTGTGAAGGGTCTGTGAAGTAGTTTTTGTAAGCATTCAGTAACCAGCCATGAAATACAGAACTATAGCAATAATATTTTTCAACAATAATTTGAAATTCGGTGTTTGTCACTGGTTGGGCTATCTTGTATGATATATAAATGATGCTCATGATTTAGCCATTTCAGGAGTATGCTCAGGTTTTTTGGCTAATTTTGCTCAAGAAGCTTTTTTTGTCTTTTATGTCACTCTTTCCCCTGATAATTAGTTGAAGAAATTATTGGGTGTGGGGGTTTATCACTTAAACCTGCTGAGTAAGGTGAGGAAAGCTTGTAAAGCTGATATCAGCCTCTTCCTGGAGATGTAGAAGCCCTTTGCTCCCCTTGCTTTTGCTTCTGCTAGTCACTGGCATAACCTCTTCAAAAGAAAAGATGCACAGATGATAAGCATCGGGATGTTTTGATGGAAAAAGTAACCATAACACTAGATCTGATGTTTCATAATGTACCAGAAAAAAGTGAAGGAAGAAGCATTTTTCTTGTCTTATATCAGGAGTAATTAATAAACCATGTCTGCTAGTGCTATTTTTTAAAAAATATTTTTTCTTTTTTCTTTTCTCCACTTCCCAAATGGAGTTCCTAGCTACTTTTCTGTATTATGTTTTTTTAAATTCTGTTACCAATCATTTAAGACTGATAAAATATTCGTATTCCCAGTGGGATTTTATTTCAGGTTGATTCATTTACTTAAAAGCCAAACTAGTGCTGAAGGGTAAAATTAGTTGAAGCTCATTCAAGAGGGAATTTGGCCATAAACATTACATATATACAATTTTCCACTTCCAGTTATTGTTTACAAATAAAAAGTGGCTTATGTGAAAGTAAGCAGCTACTGAGGCAAGACTCTGATTTAATGCTTTTGCAAAAAACAAAAAACGCATCAACATGAAGTAAGCAATTACCTATATTACTTAGCCTGATGAGTAAACACCTGGCATGCCTAGAAGTGAGCCAACCAGTAAGCACATATGTAATTTGACAACAGCAACAGAGCTGTGCTGCCTTTCACAGCACAAATGTAAGAGTTCCAACTTCATTTGAAAAGTTAAAAAGGACACAAGGATGAATTTGATACTTTATGGTAGAGGACGACTTCAGGAAATGAGAGTGATAGTGATGTGGCAGTGAGATGGAAAGTAGGGTACTGATTGTGCTGCGTTTGACTATTACTAGAGCAACTTGTACTACCCAGCCATGCATTTAATTTGGGGATTTTTCAGCTGTTAAAGTAAAAAATAAGTTTTTCTTGCTGGTGTTTTGAAACAAGCAACTATCGTAGTACTTTGTTTTCAAAGAACTTAGTTGTCTGCCTTCCCTTTAGTAAGTACCTAGGTCTTTTAAAAGCCTTGAATATTTGCCATTTATTCTTTCCCAATGGTTACTTGGATGTGAAGGTTCTCTGAAGAAAATGCGAACAGCGACACCTGCTGTATACCTGTAGCTTAGTTTTCTTTCTAAACAACTGCTCACTTTAATCCCAAGAAGCACGTTATTTTTCTACTAATTATTTTTTCTAATGATTATTTTTAACTGCTAGATAGGTTTGTCCACAGAATTTGTTGTTGCTTTACAAGTGCATAATGTTTGCTATTCATGCATTCTTTTGTTTCTTAGAATAGCTGCTAGTCTTTCTCTGCAGTACCAAGTTTCTGCCTACAAAAGCAGGTGTTGGTATTTAAAATGTTTGCCTTACAAAATTGCAGATGGTTGAATCACTCTGTAAACTTGGTAAGGTTCATGACTTAAAATTGATGTTTTCTTATGTGTGGATTTTAGAGCTATTGAGTACCAGTTTAACATTAGAAAGACGTTTTAAAGCTTGGAATCATCTCAGTCAATGACAAAACCACCATTCTCAAAGCTCATCAATAGTGACTTGCAGCACAACAGCTGATGTCATAATGGGTGTGTATAAATAAGTAAATTTTCCTGGCAAACAGTCTAGTATCCCTGTCTTGCTGCCTTTGTTTTCAGATTTCCTCAAGATGGTTAAAGCTTTTTATTTTTTGTTTTTTTTTTAAATTTTCCCATCATTCTGATTCCTGTAAGGAGCGTGCATAAGAGTCATGTGTTTGTATAATGTCATATAAGAATTTCTGGCATTTGTCTAGCTTAGTCACAATGTATCCTGGATTTCAGGAGTGTTATGCAGAAAATGGATAAACAATATCACAGTTGTTATGTAGTCATATGGTCTCTAAGACAAGACATTATTTCATCCTGTAGTCCTACTTCTTGTGTATTGCAAGCCATTTTCAATTTTGAGTAAAAGCCAAAAGCAGTGGTACAACTTGTGTAACCTTTCTTGTCTGGACACCAATACTAATTGTGTTAAATTATGTAACCTAATTTAAATTTTCTAAAATTGCCTTTAATGAAAGCTTTTCGAATGGCAAGGTCCTGTACAGGTACTGTTTGAATCCCAAATGGTGGTCTTTTTTTCTTCTTTCTAAGGAAGACCTAATCTCAGTGGAAGAGAACGGGGTTAGGGAACACTTAAACTGAATGTATATAAGTCCATGGAGCATCACAAAATTAACCCAGCAAGCTGGCTGATGAAGATGCAAGACCACTCCTGCATATCTTTGAAAGGCTGTGGTGATCAGGAGAGGTTCCTGATGATCAGAAGAAAGAAAGTGCCACTCCTGTCTTCAAGAAGGGCAAGAAGGACAATCTGGGGAGCAGAAAAAAGGGCAATCTGGGGAGCAGAAGTCTAGTTGGCCCCCTCTCAGTCCAAAAGAAGATAGTGGAGAAAGTAATCTTGGAAATCATTTCCAGACTGTGAAGGACAAAAAGAATATTAGGAGTATGCAGTGTGGATTTGCAAAGGCGAAATCATGCTTAATCAACCTGATAGCCTTCTACAATGAGGTGACCAGCTTGGTAGATGGAGGAAGAGTAGTGAATGCTTACTTCAACTTGAGTAAGGCTTTTGACACTGTCTCACATGAAATCCTCATAGACAACCTGACAAGGGTTGGATAAGTGGATAGTGAGGTGAATTGAAAACTGACTGAACTGCTGTGAATTTTTATCATCTGGCCTTGAATCACAGAGTCAACTAGGTTGGGAAACCTTTAAGATCATCAAGTCCAACCCCAGGACTGCCAAATACACCACTGAGCCTTGTCACTGGGGGCCTCATCTACACGCTTTTTGAACACTCCACTTCCCTGGGCAGCCTGTTCCAATGCCTGATCACACTTTTGGTGAAGAAGCTTTTCCTAATATCCATTCTAAACATTCTCTGGCAAAGCCTGAGGCAGTTACCTCTTGTCCTATCACTTGTTACTTATGAGAAGGCTGACACACACCTTACTACAACCTCTTGTCCAACAGCTGTAGAAGAGCAGTAAGGTCCCTCTAAGCCTTCTCTTCTCCAGACTAAACCACCCCAGTTCCCTCAGCTGTTCCCCATCACACTTGTGCTCCAGACCCTTCACCAGCTTTGTTGCCCTCCTATGGACCCACTCCAGCACCTCAGTTTCTCTCTTGTAGGGAGAGGCCCAGAACTGAACACAGGATTTGAGGTATATATACACAGTTGTTCATTGGATGAAGGCAGATGGAATTAAACATTATGTTCTAAACCAGAAGAATCTTTATTGAAGTTTGTTTGGATAATTTTGACTCTTGGCAACTTGTAAGGTCAATATTCTAAAATGTTTAGTTTGGTCATTTTAAGTATTATTTTGTGGAAATCCAGCTACTATACTAAGTTTTTTCATCACAGTGTTAAAAAGGAAGTAGCAAAAATTTCACAACTGGACAAACCTGCTGTTGCCTTAATGTCAATAAAGCAGAGCAAGCATAAAATAAATGCTGCGAATACAGCATGTAGGGAACACACTGGTGTCTAAATGGAATTTTTCCTTTGCTTTTAGATAAGGAAAGAAAATGAATGAAAAGGATGAATGTGGTATCACCTAACCAGGTGGATAAAAAAGTTTCTTTTGCATTTTTTTATTTGTGAAATGCTCATTATCAATGGTTTTCTTGTTCCAAAAAAAGATGGCGCAGAATAAGCTCGTCCCTCAAAAGCTGCAAGCCACTGAATACATACATCCTTAGCTATGGAACATTTTGACATCCTTTTTACTGGTCCTCCTGCAAAACTGGAGAGGACTACATACTGGGGCTTTCAGCCAGTAAAGTGCTTGCAGGAACATCTGTCATTGCTGTGTTTATGCAGTCTGTATTATAAATGGACTTATACTTATTTAAAACCTCAAGTTGTTTTTGTCTTTGCAAGGATATTTTTTCAAAGGTAATGATCAGAATTGTGGCTTTTCTGATCCCTGATATTCTGAATACTGAACCGCAACAATAAAGTTTGTACAAACTCAGAGTCCAGGTGGTGGCAAATAACACGAGTGCTAAATGCCACTAAGTAATGGTGCTGTTCAAATCAGGAGAGTTGCCAAAGAGCATGTGAAAGTTAATTTTGGCCAGCTCTCAACTTTGTAGGGTTTAAGAGGAATTTTGAATGTACAATGTTATGATCAACTAAAAGTTGCAAGAGTCATAGAATCATAGAATAGTTAGGGTTGGAAAGGACCTTAAGATCATCTAGTTCCGACCCCCCTGCCAAGGGCAAGGACACCTCACACTAAACCATGCCACCCAAGGCCTCATCCAACCTGGCCTTGAACACCAACAGGGATGGAGCATTCACAACCTCCCTGGGCAACCTAGTCCAGTGCCTCATCACCCTAACAGTAAAGAATTTCTTCCTTATATCCAGTCTAAACTTCCCCTGTTTAAGTCTTAACCAGTTACCCCTTGTCCTGTCACGGATGACCTGTTCTCCATCCCTCAAGTTTCTCCTGAAAATAATCTGTGATATTAGATCTGGATAAATTTGGGACAGATTGAGCCTCAGATTTCCCTCCTGTCCCAAAACCCCACATCTTTAGTGTCTAAGTCATAGAGGTGTTACTCCTAACAGAGTTGCCTCCACTTCTGTCTCTAGGCACTGTACCTCATGTCTATCAAGGTCTTTTGTTTCACACCAGCAGCCATCCTCACTGCCGTACGTGGATATCTTCAGACTCATTTCTTATTTTTCCAATTTCTAGGAAGCCCCTTGGTCTCTACTTCACCTCTGCACTCCCCATGTCCCCAGGCAGGGCCTGGGGTTGGCCTTATGCTGGCTGGCTTACACAGCTCTCCTGTGAAAACAGCCCTACAATGACCAGCTTCTCCCATACCAGTTTCCTGGCCTGTTGCTCTCATGCAGTGATGACTGAGAGTTCTTCCCAAGAAGTTCCTCATCCCATGTCTATTGAGGACTTCCCTCCTAGGATACCATTGCTTTTTTCTCTTGGAGGGCTGGCAGGAAGGCAGCTAATTCTTTGATAGTGCAGCTCAAGCTACAGGAGAAGGGATCTCTTGATTGATGTTCACCTCCCAGAGCTAATGCAGGACCTCAGAAAAACTCCTTGATCACCTCTAGAATGGATCAGTTTTCAGAATGGTGATTGGAGTTCAGACTTCTCAAAACTTTCCTGATCAGTGACTTCCTCCCCTCACAGCTCTCTTCCATGTCAGGGACCCAGACTGGAGATGATCCCATGGTTGATCTTGCACAGGTACTTCAGTCATTAGGACTGGAAACCTAGTGGAAACCCCCACTGAAACCTAGTGTCATGCATGAGCAGCCTTTATCAAGTGCTCCACCAAGAGGAACGAACGTCATGTGCCTTCCACCCACTGTCGCCTTCACTGTGTCTGTAAACATCTGTGCCTCTCACCATCGTATTTTCTTTGCACTTACATTTGGGACAGAGGAACTCAAACCACTGCTTGCTGCCACCTGTTTATTTACTCCTACGCCACAGGAGATTTTCATTAAGTTAATTCTCCGCTTCTGCACTGGCACATCAGTTGCCCATAAGTTGTGGTTAAAAGCAAGGACTCTCCTTCAGGCCCAAAAACATTTGCACTCCTTGCCCTGCAACACAGAAAACAGGCCATAAGCGGCCATTTCCCAAGCTGCAAATGCAAACAATAAACCAACAAGCTCCCCTGAAGGAACAGTAAACCAAATCGATTCATTTACTTGTTCAGGGTGACGAATGGCCATTTCTTCACAAGGACAGGTTCCATACAAACCCCCCACCCACTCTTTTTCTATCAGGTCTAAGAGACACCTCAAGAGAGCAACTTCCCATCAGTAACAGCCATACTGCTTTCCCTGCACGCTGGTGATTCCTTGGAAGCATCTTCTCCTGCTCCTCAAGGAGAAGGAAGAAGTGGGGCACCTTGCCCAGGATTCCTTTCCCCAGTGCCAAGCAGTCTTCATGGGGGCTGTTATCACCCCAGGCGTGTTTAAATTGCCATGGAGGTAGCCTGGATGCAGGACAAGCATTGCTGCCATTCTCCAAATGG
>JAVHNF010023418.1:0-10129 GCA_034783455.1 Micropsitta finschii | reverse complement strand
CGCTGTGTCCTGGGACAAGGGAGAAAGGCACAGAGCTTAGCTGGGGGTTAGGAGGCAGGCACGACAGTGATGTTTGCTGGGTCAAAGCTCTGCAAAGACTGGTGTTGGAGGGAAGGAACTGGACAGGAGTCTTCTTTCTCATCCAGAATCCGCACTGCTCTGGAGGCGTTTTTATCCTTTTTAGGAAGTGGTGGTGTAAATTTAGGAGGGCATAGCAGCAGGCTGGAGGCAAGAGGGACCCACTGAAACAGTGGGGTGAGGAGAGCAGCGTTGCCAAGACTCGAATCTCTCAAATCATAAATGTCTCAGCAGTGTAAGAAGATACTGGTGTTTTTGTCAGGCCTGCAATACTGGGCTTTTGGATAAGAGTCAGGTTCCATTGCTAGCTTTTCCTGGCAGCTATGACGAGGAGGAACTTTCGCTTATAAGATGTATGTTTTCACGTAATTGAGTAAGTCTGAGAGCTGGAGCTTTAAGAAAAACAGTGACTCAAATGGGATGTCTGATGAAATCTAGAAAGGAGCACAAGGTGGTGGGAGGAGACAGACCCTGCAGAGGAGGGCTTCCGAATAGCTGCTGAGCAGAAGCCTGAAGTTAGCAGACCTTAGATATAAGGAAGCTTAAAGCAATTCATATTGCCATAAGTTCAGTACTCTGGCTCCCAAGGTTTCAGGCATTTCAAGCTGGACAACAAAAATTCGTGATAACTTTAAAATCATGAGCTTTTGTAAAAGAGAAATGCTGTATTTTCTGTCTTTGCCTCTTGGTTTCTGAGCCGTAGAGTTGCCTTCAGAGGGCATTTTGTAGTTTTGTCCACAGTGCAGACTACTAGAAACTTCTCTCATGTAGAAAACATGTTGCATTGGGCTCCTAATGTTCAGTTTTCCCCACAGTCAACAGGACTAGAAGCTTTTCTTCTGTAGAAAACATGTTTCTCACCTAATCATCTGTCATCAGGATCTGGAGCTTTAAGGAAAAACAGGACCAGTATAATGAGATCCACAACTCATCACAGGCACTGGTAACGCTGCTTCAAATGGGTTCACTTCACTGGTGTCTACAAGGACTTTTTATACACAAACATGGAGATTGAAATATTGACCCTGGAAATGCTGGAGCCTTGAAATGGCCAAACTTGGTCAGCCCCCATGTCCGTTTATTCCTGAAGCCTGTCTCAGATGCTCTGATGCTTTCTTTTGATACCTTTGCCAGATGCTTCAGGGGAAGGTGCAAGAACTTTGCAGTAGGCAGATGTAACATAATTTGTTCCACACTTAACATCCTTTTCTGGTTCCTGCCCATTAGGGATGGGCTTGGGACCTGAGTATGAATTATGAACTTTAGCATCTTTTCCAAAAACATTGTTAGTTCTCATTATTATGTTGTTGGTATTTTGTTTCTTTCCTCCTTTTATTCTCATCCACATCACTGTCCAATCTTTTTGTCAGGTTTGCTAAATTCTTGGCTTTCCCAGCTTCTTGTGCTAGGGGTGGCTTAGTCCTATTACAGATAATATGAAGGAAATTATTTACTTTGATGAAGTTTGGAGTGGTTGTTTCTTCATCTTATTGAATATCTGTTCTCCCTAGTGTGTCCAAGGACAGCAGCAGCACCCAGTTGTCTTTCTACCTGTGAGTATTTTGTATGCATTCATCAGGGTGCCTTCTGGTTGCAAGAATGCATGGTGCTGGGGATTTGTGCCAGCGAGTGTCTTTGCTTGAGTCTCCTACATACTTTACCAGCTTTCTTTTATAGCCCCTGCTTCCTCACCCAGTATTCTTTCCTCCCTGTGTATGTTACCTGATAGCTGAGAACCTCAGCTTGGTCTGAGACAGCCTCTGTGCTGTTTCCTGCTTATGACCTTTTGCATCAGCATCTGCACCTCTTTAGACTACAAGCTCTGTGGCATGGATGAGCTTCTGTGTGTGTGTGTTCGTGCCTGCAAGCCATGGTTTCAGCTAGAACCTCTGTGCTCTCCTGTACTGCATACAGTGATTAGTAATAATTTACTCTTCAATAAATCCTGCTCTGCCATTCATAGGGCTGAGCTGAGAGCTCATTCTTGGTGACCTGAAACCCAGGCTTGGTGGTGGGGCTCATCCCCAGCGCACAACGAAGCCAGTGGCTTGGAAGGGATGCAGCACTCCCAGTTCTCCATGGGAAAGCAGAAGGCACATAATTCTCTCCAAAACCAATCCTGCCTCCGTCTCCCTTCTTTGCCCCTTATCTCTGAGGACATTTGTATGCAAATAGGATCAAAGGCTTGGAGATGCAAGATAGACTGCCTGAATATTCACTCCAGGCAGTGGGGCGGTACACTTCAGAGCAACCCATCCTCAGCTTACAAGTGAGTGAGGAGGAGGGATGGAAGCAGGGGATCAAGCCCTGACCCTTCCCTGACAGTCACCTTTCTTTCTTACTCTTGGGAGGCACTTGCTGCAGTTTGTTGAACCAGTACTTCCCCTCTGGATGGAAAATCCAGCTGGAGATGTGCCTGTGATATCTGACACTCGTAATTCATGGTTTGTTGGCCAGTTCTGTAAATTGAAGCAGGAGCACAAACAGCTCCTCATGACTTGCCAGCCACGTGTGGGGTTCAGTAGTCACACCATGTGTGGGCTCCTCAGAGATGAGAAATCTTTTCAAGCAGCAATGGGACTATGATGGGGGCGAGAGGTGGGAGCAGGGAAGGGTGACGGCTCCCTGGTTTTGATCTGAGTAAAGAGGCAGGTGAAGTTTGATAACTTGTAGATTTGCTCAGGCCCGGAGCTGGTGGGGATTTGGAGGTGAGGAGCTGAGCAGCTGGCGAGGGAGCCAGTCTGCTGGAAGTAGGGAGGAAGATTCTGTCTGTGCGTGTGTGGGGCTTTTCTGGCTTCCTCCTCTCTGCATTCTGCCTCTAGGGGCTGGGACTGCAGCTACCACTTTCTCTTGGAGAATAGCTTGTGGCTTTGATCAACCATAGCCATGTGCCATCATTCCTGCCTGCTCTCTGGGTGTGGAGTTTGGCTGTTCAGACAAATGGAGGCTCACCTGGAGGTGGACTCTAGCCCTGCTGCTGTGGCAGCCCTGCCAGAGCCAGGACTTACTCTCAGGGCAAGGAGAAAGATGCAGCCAAGCCCAGTTGGCTCTGGTGTGTGATGCGTGTTCAGCTTCAGTACAACTGCTGCCCAGACCACCCCACTAGTCCCCATATGGGAAGAAAGGGACAAAGGAACCTTGAAGATGACGGTGTCCTGAGTCTCAGGGGAGCCTAGGCATATTCCTGGGGGCAGTACGGAGACACAAATGGCCAAGGCAGTGGGAAGGGAGCATGCTGCATCTGCTAGCCTCTGTCTTTGATGCCAGGCTCCTCCTGCGTGTTTGTCATGTCCTGGCAAATTACCTGTGTCTAGTCATTCCTTGCTCAGCAGATGGGACGTACAGCAATAAAACCTGCCTGTGTTTCAGGCAGTGCTTTTTTTCAGGTTTATCTGCTCCCTGTGCAGTTGGTGATCCCCTGGCCAAGGAGGATATAGTAATGGTAAGAGGGTAATATTCAGCCTGTGGGCAGTCTGTGAAGATCTTTCCTGCCCATCACACACACTATGCTATGGGTTAACAGATATCAGAACGGCACGTTAGAAACCACCCCCAGCTTGTCTTCTTTGGGCTGCGGTGCTCATCACTGTGATACTTGGGCACTACCCAAATTATTGCAGGCCTGAAGCCTGAAAGCTTAGAGCGCTTACAGACCTCTGTGTGGACCCACTGGTGCTGCCTGCATGCAGACAAAGCCACTGCTATCCTCTGGTTTGCAGACAGGACGTTTTCTCCCAGTAGTAGAAGTCTGAAGGTAGACTCAGGTCTGGCAGCCTGCTCAGGCTATTAAAAACCAGCCTTATAAAATATGAGCTAGGAAGCAAAACACAGCGACATAAGAGAAAGAGGAGGAAACCACCAATTAGGAACAGCCCCCGAGGGGATGCTTTCTTAGGAGCCAGGAGGCGATCTGCCAACAGGGCTTTTGGAGCTGGATGGGGCTGGCTGAGGAGGGCAGAGCTGGGGGTAGCTGCCTTGCACAGAGCATTTCTGCAGTCAGAAGTGCTGGTCCTGTAGCCTAGGGGTTGCTGCCCCTCAAGCAAGGCAGCCCTGGCTGTATGAGGGCTAGCACCAGGAGTAAGGAGGAAAAGCAGGAGGAGCACCCAGAAGGTGCAGCCCTGCTTAGCCTATGGCATCCAGCTAGCTCTGGGGAATTCCTTCCTCCAGAAAGCAGATTTGCCAAGGAGCGGCTGGGAGTAGCTTGCAAAGCTCTCCTGATACCCAAGTTCTCCATAGAATGGCAAGCATGTGCCCAACCACAGGGCATAGGTATAGGTTGGTATTAAAAAGGACGCAGGGTCTGAGCTTTCTTGTCAGCACATCCTTCCAATGGTTTGGTAAAAGCCAGGGGATTATTGTCCAGTGCTGGCGTGTTGGGCTGTTGTGGCTGGATGGGAGTTAGGGTTTTTTTTCCTGTTGCTGGTGGCAAAACTGTGCTTTGCGGTGTGGGCTTGCTTCTGAAAGGAGCACTGAGGTACTGAGGATGAACGACGACCAGAATGTGGCTTGTGGACCCGTACCATGTACTTTCTACTGGAGAGGAGTGGGTGTGCAGTGTGGCTCTTACTTGCTCTGGCCTGCTTTCAGTCTTCCTAGAGATGCCAGCTTCTTACCCGCTTAGGGACCTGCTTAGGCAATGGACTGTCCAGGGCCTGTGAGGAGAGGAGCCTCTGGGGGCAGCCTGAAGCACCTGAAATCCCATCTGCTTTTCCGGAACTTTGTAGATTTAGGTCCCACGGTTCTTCTCAGCAATGAGGTGGCTCATCAACTGGCTGCCCAGACAGTGTTTAGTGTCTCCTGTCGTCACCATTTACTACCCTTGCAGCAGGCACCTGGCTGATCCCTGCTTCAGGGGTTAGTACTTTGCTTCAGCTCTTTAATGTCTTGGTCTGTGTTTTGGGAGCAGCTCAGCCGTCCTCACTGATGCCCCCTGAGTGAAAGGACACAAAGAGCAGTGCTTTCAGGTCAGATCTGCCAGGTGAGGATTGCTGCAGTAATAGTGAGCACAGTGGCTACTCAGAGCACTGTGGGCAGAGTGGCACAAACTCTTTTGAAGATGCTTAAGTGAGAGATGCTTAAATATTTGCCTGGCTTGAAGCAGGGACTGAGATCTCAGCTTGTAGTGTCCCAGACATTTTCCCTATCCTGCAAGTTTCTGTGTGGAGGTGCTCTCCCTCTTTCCAAGGAGCTGTTCCATGTTGTGTAAGGGAATCAATATTCATTAGGTGAGGGGTTTGAGTACAGGCCTCATCCTGTCAGAGGAACCACAGCAGTGTAATGAATCCGTCTCTCTGGTACATTTGATGCAGACTGTGAATCTGGGTTTCCCACATCCTTCTTGAGTGCCAAACCTCTACCTGTGTGATCTGTCAGCCCTGATAAGCTTCCACAAAAAGGTTAATTTCAATTAATTTGGTGTTTTTCCAATAATTAAAGAAAAAAGCTTTGCTGAGAAATACCAGATAAGATCTACTCCGGACATGTCAGTCTTCTTCCCAGAACAGAATCTGCTCCAGAAATCATCTCGCACCAGCTGAACATCATAGCGAAAGACATGCGCTGCATAGTTAGCTGTATTTTGCCTGCTATTATATACAAGTGAAAAAAACAGAAAGGAGCTTCAGTTTGACATGCAAGGTAACAGAAATCAGGCTGTATAGTATTTTCTGCCTGACTGTCCATATCTAATATGAACAGCATGGTGAAAAGAGAAACAAGAAGTAGATAAATGTTAGAAAGATATCTTCTGAGTCACTGCGGAGTGAACAGCAAGTCTTGATGATTCAAGATTTGGCACTTTCCCTTGCTGAACCCAATGGCACATCATGGTGCCAGGAGAAACTAGGCTATAGGAAGTGCTGTTTGCTGGCCGAGATAACAGAGCTATGATCTTCCTCTTCATCAGTGTAGAGTCTGGTGGTATTTTTCATGAGAGAGTAAAGCCTTGTTCATGGTATCCTGGCCAAGACTGTGCGTGGAAGTCTTCAGTGTCTCAGTTTCCAGTGAAATCTTTCTTCATTTCAAACACATCTTGCTCTGTGATAGCATGCACATACATTAAATTGTTAGTCTATTTGGGGAGCTAGTTCTCTTGCTTATTAGTACAAGTTATGTTTGTCTTTTTGTTATGTTACTTACAGCCTTTATTTTAATCTGTCTTTGAAGTGCTGAGACACAGAGCCACTCTCTGGCTATTTGTGGACAACACCATTATTTGGTGTGTGCAGTTTGCTCCAGATAAAGTGCTCTTCTAGCTTCCTTTTGGAAAGAAGTATTACTGCAAGGAAGCTTCTTGTGACCCCCCCCCGTCTACACTATGGATGCTGTGGACCTCAACTGTTGGGATGTAATGATGGTAATTAGTAATGGCAACCATGATTTTTTATCTGTGTTGATCATTTTTGGAGCAGTGCTCTGCTACTGTGCTTCTCCAGCTGTCCCTCCTCTCTCCTTCCCTTCTGCCCATCGTTTGGCATGGGCCTGTATGTGAAGGTACCTTTGGGGAAGCACAGACGTGTCTACAGTCCCAAATCCTGCTGTGACTTGTTGAAAGTGTTCCAGCAGTGGTGAAAATCTTCCATTTCATAGCCAACTCAACAAAAAAGGAAGGGCCCTCTTTGTGGGTAACTCATTTAATTTCCCTTTGCCTATAGCAGAAGCAGCTTGAAGGGTTTCCAGTCAGTTGCCCCATTAGGCAGGGTGTCTCTGTTGAAGTTGCATGCACAGCAGCAGTCACGGTCGTTGCACTGGTGAACTAAAGAGGGCACTTGAGGCTTTTGAACAGTGAAGAAAGTGCCGAAAAAGAACTGACATATGGAAACCATGCAGACCATCCCCGGGCTGCTGGCTGCTGGAGGCCTCATCCCCACCACCTCTGCCAAGCCCAGCCAGAGGAATGATGTCAGTGAGTCGCTCTGCAGGGTTCTGGAGAGCAGTGAAATGCACCCAGTGAAATCAGTGATGACATCTCAAGTTCTGGGAGGTTACACGACCATGGATTGCCCCCACGGCTATTCTGTTGGATGCAGATCTGGCAGCAGGACCCTTCAGCTCCTTGAGTACAACTCATTAATACCTGGGAACAGAGCCAAGGAGGGAATAAAGGAGACTTCAACTGGTGTGAATCCCAGCTGCATGTCTGCTTAGCAACACAGGGTTTTGTAAATACACTGGCCATGCCTCTGCACTCTCTGCCGGGTTTTCGCTGCAGGCATAGTCCCGTGTGGGAGCTGAGGCCAGCCCCAGGACCACTGACCCACCGAGGCCAAGAAAGTTGTGGAAATGCTGAAGCTATCAGCCACTGGGCTCTACCAGCCACCTCCCATGTGCTGCTGCTTCACAACGAAGCAGTGAGAGCAGTGGTTGTTGTGGGTCCTGCAGCAAGGAAGGCAACAAGCCTCTGCTCATCTTCCTAAGCAAGCACCCAGTGTTTGATGCACTCTGGTTGCATTGGCTGGGGATTCGTGCTGGAAGGTTTAAACGCCAAATGGTGAAGACTTTAAGATCAAAGCTTAGAGGAGATTACATTAGGGACAATGTTATTGTAGATTCAATGTTACTGTAGATTTTCCTCCATCCTTCTGAAATGTACCTGACCTCACATCCACCTAGCATCGAACTGCACATGAGCTGAGGATCCTGTGTCCACGTTCCAAAAGGCTGATGAAGCCATCCCCACTTTTTGCTTTATCCCTAGGTGCCTCCACGGCCCCCACTGTGTTCAGTGGGTAGATCAAGAGCTCCTCCAGACACTGATGCCAGACAGCTGGAGCAGGAGTCCAGAGCTCACCCCTTCCAGCTCTAGGAAATAAACTGACCTAATGGATGAAGCAGGACTCTGGGAGGCAGCACTACTGAAATCATGGGAGATAGGGGATGAGGGGATGAGGAGTTAGGATTCGTAGGCTGTAGGCCCATGCATAATGGAGAATCTTCGATTGTAGTGGCAGAGAACATGGGTCAGGAATTTATCAGTATTATGGACAAGCCACCCAGTTTTGTTTGCCTTTGATTCTGGTCTGTGTTCATTCAACTTCTGTCTGAGGCCAGTTTTGAACCTACTCCTTTTCCTTTGAAATGGGTTTCCGCTATTGGCATAAACGAGACAAAAATGACTTCATTGCCTCCCTGAGTAAACAGATCCCACTCCGTCCTCAGAAAACGAAAGCTGAGGATTCATTTTCCTCAGGACCCACAGCAGATGAATCAGAAAGCTGGAGTTTTTGTGTGAGCGAGGCTGAGCTGGACTGACAAGAGCAAGTGAGCCAAACAGGAACGGCGGAAGCAGCGTCAGAGGCTGGCACCTCTACATGCACTGGATGTGAACGCAGCTGAGGAGGATGGAGGTGTCCAGATCCTGGCCTCTGGATACTTCATCTGTTGAGTCAGCTGGGTCTGGGGCTTTGCAAAACAGCAAGGGGGCAAGAGCGACCAAAAAGCCAAGAGCCTGCGTGTGTGAGAAAGATGTTTTGCCTCAGGCAGCAGGCCAAAGCAGCGGTTACTGCAGCCCTTGGAGACACACTTGCAGACACACGTGCTGGCTTGCGCACACACACACTTGCTCACACACACGTACCACTAACAGCACATGGAGGCTGCTCCCAGAGGCAAGCCTGGCTTCATGCTGGTCCCCGTTAATGGAGGGACCTGCCAACATCTGGCGAGGTAGCTGGGATGGAAAGACAGCTGGGGCCGGCGAGCCCTATCCCTAGCTATGAGAAAAGGGGAGGGCTGAGGGCGGGGGTATGCTGGAATAGGCTTGTCTTCTCTAAAAGCAGCCTGCAAACATGCACTCCTGCTTCCTCTGTGGAGAGCAGGTCGAGCAGCTCTCTGCTTTTATGTTTTGTGCGTTAAAGAGCTGCTGAAAGACAATAGTGTGAAACCCCCAAAACCAAAGGTCCTTGGCTGCACCAGGCCATAATAGCCAAGCAGGTCTTGCCAACCCAGCCTGGCTTTGCCAAGAGGCCTTAGCTTTGGTATGGAATGTGGGAGCACAGATATCCTTGATATATGTTGTTAGGAAGGATTTGTTTTGCTGATGAAGGGATTTTTTTCAACATGGATGTGGACCGTTTACAGATTTGGGTTTATCTGACCTTCCTATTGGCAGAACTGGGGAGGACGTGGCATCCATCCCAAGGGGCGGCAGCAGCCCTCTCTGCAGAAAATTGGCCCCTGGGGAAGAGCATCCGCTGGTGTGAGTCAGTTGATGGGTGATGGTGACCTTGCTAGTGGCTGTGAGGGTTTGCACTGCTGCTGCCTGCAGTGGTCCTGCTCCTTGCATGTTCCTTGAGGTCTGACGTTAAATGAGGTGAGGTAGAAACTGTACTAGTAGGGAAATGCAGGAAAACTTTGCATTTATTAAGCCACAGCCATTTTTCATCTGGGAGGACTCCTCTGCCGAGCTGGGCAGCCACCACCCCTGCTTCCCAGCAGCTGCACCCAATATTATCCCTGGAGTTTATCTGCATGGGCCCAGGGTGGTGATGCTCACATCTCGTCCCACGTGGAGGACCCCTGTCCTCCCCATTGGAGCTCTGAGCAGCAGAAAACCTCCCCTGTGTCTCATTCTGTCTGAGCCTGGGCTGCAGCTACCCCAAGATGGGTCTTAGCAAACATACGAAAGGCTTTCTTGGCATCAGCATAGCCTCCTCCTTGGGAGTACAGGTAGGAGGGCTGTCAGAGGTGAGGAGAAAGAGATGGGGGTATGGGAAAGTAAGGGAAAGAGAAGGAGTCTTTTACAAATAAAGAACAAATTTTTGTGTCTCTGCCTATCTCGTGTGGGACTGAGGAATGAGGCCTCATTTCCCTTAGCTGAGCATGCCCATGCTTCCCGCTGGCTGCACCCACTGGGAGATGTCCTGCTGGACAGGCCACTGAGCTGAGGGTCTTGGGGGGGAGTAGTGAAAGCAGTCAGGGCTGGTAATGGTGCAGCCCAGGGGCATGCACTGCAGGGTCTGGTGCTGAGCCTGGGGAACTGCATTGAGAATCAACAGGCAAGACCAACCTGGGGGTTATTTCATGTGCAGAAGTGGTGCTTTTGAGTTTAGCA
>JAVHNF010023415.1:0-19206 GCA_034783455.1 Micropsitta finschii | reverse complement strand
CAGGGTAACCTAGAGTACATCACACAGGAACTTGTCCAGGCGGGCCTTGAATATCTCCAATGTAGGAGACTCCACATTTCGGGTTCTGCATGAAAGCAGCTGTGCGAGGAAGCTGATGTCCAGTCTGGTGAAGCTGCTTATGCAGAAATGTGGACCCAGGCAGGCTCCCACTGCTGACCCACTGTCTCCAGGCAGTGTATGGGTGCTTCAGATGGCTTCTTATTTCCTGCCATCCTCAAGCCCAGTGAGAGATGAGACTGAGACATCAGCTTAGCCTTGTATATTCTTGCAATCTGACTTACAGAGAATACTGCCTCATAGCTCTCTTAGTTTTGAACTTGAACAGTAGTGCGTTAACAGCACCACTCATAGTTATTAAGGTTTTGAAGCTTCCATTTAATGTATGCAAGCATAAGGTTTTTTTACCAAAATGATAACCCTAACCATCTTCCTATGAGAGAATTTTTTCCAAGGCTCCTTTTATGACACTTCTCATCTTTGCTGGAATTTTTGTTTCAGGTCATTCAAGCAACAATTGAAAAGCACAAACAGAACAGTGAGACTTTTAGAGCTTTCAATAGCTCTTTTTCTCAAGAGGAGGAGCATCTTCCAGATTCCTCTGTAAGTACAAGTGCTTAATTCTCCTTCTTTGCTATCAGTTTTACCAACAGTTAAAGTAGACTTACATAGACAGTTTTTAAATAGTGTAGTCTTGTTTTGATTTTTATATTACGTTACAGTACAGCTCCATTTCTCTGACTCTCAAATGCACATCAGCCATAGTTACTTAGCCATGCAGGTATGGAATAAATTACCCAGGGTAATTCAGTGCAAGAGACCTATTGGTCATTTTTTCCAGACTAGTGGCTAATTTGGCATAACAAGTGTAATTCTTCCATGTTATGAGTGGTTGGCTGTCTGGAAGAACGTTTTTACGCCTGGGAGATTTTGTTCATTACTTTTCCCCATCTCCTCAAAGACTCATTTTGGGATTGCTTCTTTTTTTATTATTATTTAAAGGATTTAAAGGAAATTGATGCTTTTTAAAAGGATCTTAAAATCATAGAATCATAGCATGATTAAGGTTGGAAGGGACCTTAAAGATCATATAAGTTCCTGTCTTACAGGTAATAAATATATTTCAGGAAGGATACTCTTCAACTAAATACACAGAATGGTCTTAAAATTTATTTGGTTTCTCTACATCTGCAGTGTATTGCGCTGTGGTGTGTGTTGGTGGTCAGACGTGGTGGATCTTGGAGAGCGGGGAGAGAAGGACCATCTGCAGAGTTAAACTTGGCAGTCATTTTATCTTCCTCATTTGTTTTTTTGGTGCCTAACCATTTGGAAACCTCTCCCTTCCGTGACTCAGTAAGGCTGGATTTTTATCCAGCTGATTTCCCAGGCTCAAGAGAGATGTCAGATATTCCTCTCATCCCAGCGTTAATCAGACTGACAATGGAGATCATCACAAACCAGCAGATGATCCGGTTGCTGATAGCAGCCAGCAATGAGCCTTTTTCAGAATATGGCCTAGCTTACTGATCATCAACTACTCATCAGATAAAAATAATAGGCGAAAAGATGGAAAATAATTGATTCGTGCCTCTGCTTTTAACTCAGGGTTGCCTTCAGAATGAGGATGCTCCGATCAAAAAATCCCCCCTTGCTAATAAGCAAACTAATAAGCACACTTCTTTCTATCCAGTTAAGACATGGTGTCTGTTCAATCTTGCTTTGTAAATTCCATTTTATTTTGCTTCTGTGTAAATGGTGTAGCCACATGTTTATGCTCTACTGGTTCATGAAGGTCAAGTAGAGCAGAAGTCTGGTTTATCTCCTGGCTATTAATGCAGAACACACTTTAATTTCTTTTCTGCCAGAATGCTGCATTTATAGGCGGTTATCTTATCTGGATAATGAGCTTTGAAAACCGATGCCATGGGTAAATGTGTCAGAATTGCTGTCACTTAAACAGAGATAAAGGTAGTTCTGTAATGAAAACTGAACAAATACTGATAGTGTTCTTGGTAGCAATATGCTGCAGTGGGCAGCATCCACCAGAGATATTCAGTCATCTTTATGGAATATTGGGCAGTGTGCTTTAGAGAAACAATGACAGTAATCTTCTCTTTTTTGCTCTCAAGCCTCAAGAAATAGATATGCACTCAGGGATTCCAGCCTGGATCTGTAACAGCTACTAGAAATTGGACTCTGGTTCTAATAAGCCCGTAGAAAAATAGCCAAATTGCTCTTCTCTCCTTGGCTGTACATTTGATACATTACAGTGCTTATGAGTTATTTTAGCTGCATGACCAGTGCATGCCTTTGCATGCAACTCTTAGCATGCTTTTGTTTTCCCTGCTGATTTACATATGCTCATCCAAGCATTGAGGGTTCATCTTCAGCCTGTAATTTGCTTCCAGAAGACTTGTGTTTTCTTGGAGGTGCAGAGATCTGACATTTGAGTCTTAAGATTATGCCTGTGCAATAATCCACAGCAGTTAATAACCTCCCACCTGTGAAGAGGTGAATATTTGGTTTCATTGCCAGGCAGCCCTGGCAGGGTGACTGTGGCAGTGGCCTTTTACTTAAAGAAGTCCTGTCAGTAGTCTTCAGGGTCCTTTTGTGGCTTAGTTGCTTCAGAAACAGGGCACGCATTTCCCTGTTTTCCATTTTCATCTGTAGCATTTCAAGGGTGTGCGAAGGGGGTTTTTAAATCCGTCTACAAATGTTCTCGAGGAAAAGGACCTCTCTTACCACTGCTTGATATTAGAAGAGTTGGAGGTTTGTGTGGGGGAAGGACCCAGTTTGTGCATTCTTAGAAAGCTGGCAAGGGAAAGTGCCACAGAGAGCTGAGCTCTGTGGAAGTGGCATCCCAAAGATTGGAGACATAGGTGTGCTTCTGTTGGTTAAATCGTGATTTTTGGATCCTGTTAAATCATCATGATTTCCCACCCGTGTTTCTGTTCCTCCCCTTAGGTCTGGGGTAGTTCCGAGAAACCCTTTTGAAATCTCTTCCAGGTTAAGAGTAGAGGGTATCTGATTTTTGGCACATTGTTCCAAATAAATATTAAAAGCGCATGAGGATCTGAATGGGCAGCTAGAAATATTTACCCTTTCCCCTAAACTTGCTGGGAGTTTTCTTGATCTGTTTTTCAGACCCCATTTTCTTTCCTCTTTTTGCATTCCCTTCCCAAGTCTGCTATCACAGCACACACATGTCCTTTTACTAGGCAGAGAGGTCTAAATACCTGGATTGATTAGGATTCCCATGGAAGGAAGCCCTTTTACCCAGGACTGGAGAATAGATAACGTGAAGCCCATCGGGGTTTTGGTTTTGCGTGGAGGCAGAAATAATTGGTTAGAGTTGAGTACATGATGCTTCCTTTAATTAAGTTGCATTTCCTGAGGAAGTGCTCCAGGGGTGGCACAGCCCTAGTCTCAGGGAATGTATTTGCTTGTTCTCCAGATTCGATTGGTTGTATTGGTATATAAATAGATAAATTAGGTGTTGGATTGAGCAGCATTTCAATTTGGCCACTTACTCAAAGCTACAGTTCAGATTGTTTCTAATAACAGATTAAACCCTTTTGCTTTCAAATGGAATGAAGTGCAGAAATGCACTGTAGATTTGGATAACCTCGAAATAGGAGATGTTCTCGGATTGTGAAAGTAAGAACGATTTATGGGAATAACAGGAAAATTTATCATAAAGAGTCCAATATTTTGAGATCACCTGTAAACTAGAAAACTCCTTGTAAATTAATGACAGATAAGGTGGTTTTCCTTTCAGGATGTAGCCTATGGTTTTGATGTACATAAGCATTTTATTTCCCCTTTATATGTATCAAATACGTATATGTGCCAGTTTGCATTTAGTAAGAGACTGAGGGATGTATTGCGTTTAAGAAAACCTTAACTTTTTAAATACATTTGAATGGAGTAAATACTCTTTCTCCTCAGAATGCACTGACTACGCAAAGCACCTGCTCCTTTGGCTTGCATTGCTGACATGGAATTCAAAATGTGGCTGTTTATGTTCTGTGGTGCTCATGGGGAATAGGCACAGGATGCAGGGAAGAGCAGGCTTGGCCATCCAGTGCCATCTGCAAAGTCACCTGTTTCATAGTCAACCCAGCGCTGGAGGGTGGCTATGAACGTGTGCAATTAAAGTATATTCACAAGCAAATAGATGAGGGCTAAAAGCAAATGATGCCATGTTTTCTTTTTCAGCGTTTAGTATCTTTTAGGAGATATGTCCATGTTGAAATTGTTCTGTGTCATTCTGTTTCCCTCAGATAGCAAGCACCAGCTCGGTGGAATCGATGCCAGGAGCAGATGGTGGTGGTGCATTTGGAGGGGTCAGTAATCTGAAGCTAATGCTTTGGGTAGAGTAGGGCGGGTGGGTGGTTCTTTTTCTTTTATAGCAGGAAAAAAGCCCAGAGCTACCTCAGTGTGCTGGCGTGTATTCTGCTGTCTGTTTGCTGCAGCTGTGCTGTCCTTAACATCTTGGCTACATTACACCCACAGCTAGAGTGTGCAGCATCAGTGCACTGAAATCCTCTTGTTGCAGATTAATGCTGCACGTGTGTGTGAACCTAGTTACAGGGTACCCAGCTGAGGAAAGCCGATTGGTACTTTTGTAGTGTTGGGGGTTTCTGTTGTGGTTTGTGTTTATTTGGTTTTAAATTCTGATACGGAACTACAGTGAATGCTGGGGGGAGGGTGGGCAAGGAGAGGCGAGGAAATCTGTCTGCTTAACGCTGTCATATTGTGTAACTCGGGATCTCATCTCCAGAACTGGATTTTGATTAACACTTCTTTCATAGTGTGCTTTTCATGTTTCTGCCAGTACAGAGGGGGAGATTATAGTACTTCATAAACCTCTGGCCTGTAAGTGATTGCCTGCTGCAAAAGCAAAATATGCTTTTAAAGGTATTCTTTCATTTTGCTCTGTACAGTGCCTGCGACTGCTGCTGAGTCAAGCCAGAGGTTTTGAGTCCTGATAAGGTTTATCTTTTAGTGTTCTTATCTCTCCCTTCTAAAATGTCTTCTGAGAACAGCAGATTTTCAGGAAATGCATTAGGATCAGATGAGTTTACTGAAAAAAAATCCCCCAAAGAAAAAACAATAACCCCAAACCCCCTTATCTATGGAGACATACTACAGGATATATAGTATTAGCATGATGTTTTTAGTAATGAAGGAGCCACTCAGCAGACTCCTCCAGACCTCTGGCTAATTAAAAGTAAGTAATTAGTGTGCTCCTTGCTGTTTACTGTTTGTTCACACATCATCTTTGCCCTAAGCATTTTTTCTTTATTTGTAGTCAGTTTTGTGACAAGTGCCCCTGTTCATTGAGTTACAGGTGCCCTGGTGAGCTAGCTACTGATTGAGAGTATTTAAAAACAAACAGAAACATCCGTTTTAGTCTCAAGTTTCTTAGGGAAATGTTAATTCTAGTTGCAATTACATTTAAAAAAATAGGTCTTTGTAGCTGGTTATAAGCAGTTGTCAGTGATTTGCACCAGTGTTTCTGATACAGGAAGTGATTTTACATAAGTTGTGTATTTTTGAAAAAGAAATAATTCCTGAGGTAACACTAGAAATGGAGATCATAAAAAAGCACACAGCTGAAAACATCACAGATTGTGTAGTATTGATTCTGGGATCTCATTCTGCTGTACTGTAGCAAATGTATAACATCAGCATGAGCAATGGATTCAGATGTTACTTGCAGCTTTAGAAACTATTAATCTTTAATGATGACATCCCTTTAGAAACATCTCAGTGAGGGTGTGAGGAGTACATTCTGTGCTTGACAAATTCCACATGGAAACCACTTGGTGGTGATGGTGGTCAGCAAACTAACATCTCTTTCCTGTGGTTCTGCTGAGTCTAGTAAAGAGTCTGCTGGGGTTTCATTAGTGTTGCAGGTTAGCACAACCAGACAGTGGAAACCTGCTGCAGGAAGTGTAGTCTGCTTGCTCTACAGCATCGTGGTCCCTGTTTCCTGCACTGCTAGAACTTTTGCTCAAACTTCTGCCTGCATGAGGAAGGTACAAGCCAGGGGAAGATTGTCTTGTATGTAACATTGCATGTATGACGTTGGCAAATAGAGAAACAAACTAAACAATTTTGCCTCATTACAAAGCACATAATAGACTATGTATTTTAACTTCTCACATATGATCAGCATTTGAGTGAAGCCTATAGAGAGTGGAAGCAAGGTCAGATAGCCTGAAATGAATACAGAGAAATTGTCGAGGAGTCAGAGATTAGGTTAGGAAAGCAAAAGCCCTGATAAAATGAAATCTGGCCACGGGCATCAAGGGCAACAAGAAAAGCCTCTATCAGGTATGTTAGTGACAAAAGGAAGACAAAAAAGGAAAATGTGGGCCCCTTCTGGAAGGAAATGGGAGACCTGGGACATGGAGAAGGCCGAGGTACTCAATGAATTTGTCTCAGTCTTCACCAGCAAGAGCTCGAGCCTTGTCACGCAAGTTGTAGAAGGCAAAGGCTGGGACTGGGAGAATAAAAAACTGCCTACTGTGGATGATCAGATAAGGTCCCCTTCAGCCCTTCCTTCTAAACAACCTAGAACTAAAGCCCTCCAGGTCCCTCAGCCATTCCCCATCACACCTGTGCTCCAGGCCCTGCACCAGCTCCATTGCCCTTCTCTGGACCCGCTCCAGCACCTCAATGTCTCTCTTGTAGTGAGGGGCCCAGAACTGAACACAGGATTCGAGGTGCGGCCTCACCAGTGCCCAGTGCAGGGGCACAATCCCTGTCCTGGCCCTGCTGCCGCACTGGTGCTGATCCAGGCCAGGATGCTGGTGGCTTCTTGGCTACCTGGGCACAAGCTGCTCCTGTTCAGCTCCATCACCCCCAGCTCCTTTTCCATGAGCAGTTTCCAGCCACTCTTCCCAGGCTTGGAGCATTGCAGGGGTTGTTGTGGCCCAAGTGCAGGGCCCAGCACTTTGCCTTGTTGAACCCTCATCCCATTGGTGACATCCTACGGGTCCAGCCTGTCCAGATCCCTCTGCAGAGCCTCCTGTCCACCAGCAGCTATCAGAGCTGACAGGTATCATGTGAACCTTAGTCCCATGTCTTGCATTGTCTGCAGATATGCAACAATCCTCTTTTAGATTTTGCGTGCTCCTTCCCAAGCTCAGAAAAGCTCTTTCCCTCCATGGCCCTACACAGCATTTTTCCTCCCAAAGACTATGTAAAGTCAGAAATCCCACAGGACTATAGTCCTTGCTAGAGCTTACAGCACAAGCAGCAGACACACTGCTCAGAAATCCCCTCTGGAGAAGGAGCTGACTCAAATTCTCTTTTTTTTTTCTTTCCATTTGACCAAGATGGGGGTAGGTTTGGGACTGCCCACACTATTACCCAATAAGGCACTGATCTGCTCTGCTTGCAATGGTAGAGTATTGCAGTGTACTTATTCTTCCTGTGTTTTTCATTTCTCCTCTCCTCTTTTAAACAGAAATGCTCGTTCACTTCATAGGGATCCTATGGAAATATGTTACTTGCTTTAAAGCACACAGGAAATTTCTGTTAGTGATGTAATCCAACCCCTGAATCCCACATCAGTGTGTTAACCACACACACGCTCTTCTCCATAGCATTCATTTTACGTCAGCTCACTAAAGCCACGTGTTGGTCTGTTCTACTATGAGCAGCCCCTCAACAACCCCATTAATTTCAACATGTTTTTCTCAGAGAAATGTGCTCACTTCAGGTATTTGCAATTTTCCTCATAAATATTACAGCCATGACACGCTGCTGGCTCACCCGATTCCCAAGGCAAAGCCTGCAGTTAATGAGTGCCTGAGAGAAAAGGAAAAGCTACCTTTCCAGAAATTCAGATGTAAACTTGCTGTTAAAACTCTCTTGTCACAGTGGAGCAGCATGAACAATATTCCTGTTTATAGCAGATAAAGCGAAATTATTCTCTCTCAGTGTTTTACAGAACCACATTTCGCAGAAAATGTAACTGGGATGGAAAGAATCAGAGATTCCAGGAAGAACGAAAAAGGGCATGGAACTTCACTACTGCATGTTAGTGCTTGGTTTATACTCCCAAACCACTTACTACAACCTTCTCCACTGCCTTTTTATTCCAGCAATAGGATGAATCTTAATACTGAACAGCAGTAAGGAAGCAGAGGAGGAAGTCACATCAAGGCTCACATCAGTTGTATTCACATGCCAAGTGTATCCCTACGTAAAAAACCAGCAGTGACAAAATAAACTGTTCAAAATAGGAAAAGTTTAATGCTGTGCAATTTTCTAAAGTTTACAGAGTTCACACTGCAATTCACTTCCATGAACAGCTTAGGTGGACAGTTTATTACTGAAGGACCACAACAAACTTCAACTGGTATTCTGAAAAGTAATGGTGACTGTTGACAGCACAGAGACAACAGGCCAGATGAGTGAACTAAGTATTCCTGGTCAAATCTTTGCCTCCTGCAGGTATGGGCATTGACAGAAACAAAAGGTGCTTTGATGTTGCCACTAAAATAACCTACAGTGAGATCCTGCTGTCTGTGGGGCTCAGAATGGCACCTTCCACAGGCACTGCATGCACTCACACTGTCTCACAAAGTCTTGCTCAAGCAAAAGCAGAAATGGTCATGGTCTCAGGCAGCTGCAGACGGGCTCTGCAAACTGACAGCTAACACACATGGCTTGTGTTGGTAGCTTGGTGGTGAGAAAAGACAGGGTGGGAAGATGCCAAGCTGGGCTCATACAGAACAAGATTAAGAAATGGCCATGTGGAGTGAGAGTCTAGTAGGAGAGAAACTTCCCCAATCCCTGCTCCTCCAAGCCCTGTCCCTCCATGCGGGGCCTCTCTCCCTGCTGTTGCTGGGGATTACTTGATTCCCGACAGCTGGCCCAGCCACAATCCTCCCATTGAGGGCAGGCAGCTGTGCTTCCTCCTCAGCTTAACCCACTCTCTGCCAGCTCGCCCTTCCCAAAGGATGGTATCTGGTTTCCCAGCACAGGCAGAGAGATGCTTTCAAGTGTGCTGGAGACTGCTTCATCCCTTCAGCTGGCCCTCGGCCTGAGGGTAGAGAGAGGTTTCACAGATACACCAGCATCAGCAGAGCTCTTCCTCCTCCGCACACAGCTTTTTGTATAATTAAGAGAAAACACATGATAAGCATCTTCCTGCCGAGCTGTGAGCCCCAAGAGCTGCATTGCCACTTCCTGAGTCCTCACAAAAATCAGACCAGCAGCACATGCTGCAGGTGAAACACTTGAACTCAAGCACGCCCACCTCAGAATGGAAATGTATTTATTAAAAAGCAATTAAAATTAGTGATGAGGAAAAGAAATCAAAAAGCATTTACAAATGGACATGTTCACAGTCAGAACTGCCGGGCCAGGAGCAAGGTTTTGTTCTGTGACTTCTGATACTCCTCTTAAACATATGAGCAGAAAAAAAGCTACCTATGTGAAAAATACGTGTCAGACAGCAAAAAGAAAAGAAACGATTTCTACTAAAAATGATGTATTCTTAGTATTGGAGCAGTGTTATCTTGTAGCTAAACACTGTGTGTCACATGCTGGGAAAAAAAATAACTCACACAAATGAATGAGGATCTCCATATTATGCCAATTAACCACATACCTGTATGTTCTGAACAACATCTTTGAATGGAGAGGACCTCTGCATACATGTGTTCACCATGTCCATTGCTCTGTCAAAGTTCTTTACGTATTCTCCATACATCTTCAGAAAAGGAGCTAGTTTCTGTAGGATATCTCCAAGACGTGGGTTAACGTTCCTATGGGAAAGAGACAGGTAAGCATTGAAATCTCTGGAAATCAGTGCTATCTTGTGAGAAAAATCACAAATGCAAGACTTTCACAGTTGTCTCCCACATGCATAAGCACTTACACAACATGCCTCTAAGATATTTCAGGCTAATTTTAAAGTAATCTATGCCATATCCTAGATGAAACATCCAACATTAATCTAGACATACAGATATTCTGCCCCCAGTGTCACTCTTGTAAGTGAGGATCAAATTCAAACTGACCAAACATTGTTAAAGAGACTTCTATAGGTGTCTGCTGTTCAGCGCAAAATCATACAGGAAACTTTTATTTTGTTAAAATTATCTGTTCTACCACAGCCAAACATCTGAAGATGTTTTAATACGCCGAGATCACTCAGTGCAGCTGGGTAGTCCCAAAGACATGTGTCTTCTCCAAATACACAGCTGGGCAGAGAGACAGCCATTTCTCCTCCAGCTTTCTTCTCCTGCTGAACTCTTCAGCTATTGAACAAGCTTCTGACCTCTCTGACTTCCAGACTCTGCCATTTCCCCCCCTTTATTGCAGCTGTAGTAAGTGTCAAGTCAGGTCCAAGGGTGCTGATACTCACTAATTCCTTCTGGTCACTGATGAACTATATGAAGACTGGCTTCAGCCAAGAGAGATGTGAACTCTGGTCTTGTCTTCATCAGTCAGGATACTTTCACTATCTGAAACTTCTACTGCAGGGCACTGTGCAGTCAATGTGTCATCTCAAATCGAGCTTCCTACATCTGCCTTACAATTAACGTTTCTACCTATTGTGAATGCTCCATCCCTGACGGTGTTCAAGGACAGGTTGGACAGAGCCCTGGGTAACACGGTTTAGTGGGAGGTGTCCCTGCCCATGGCAGAGGGGTTGGAACTAGATGATCTTAAGGTCCTTTCCAACCCTAATTATTCTATGTAGAAGCTTGTATGATGAGAATCTAATTATCTACTAACCAAGAAGCATCTTTAATCAACAAACAACTTCTAAGAGAGGAAAAATTATATCAGTGAAACTTGTAGTAGCCGTAATCCTTTGACCAAAGCAATGCTGCTTTCACCACAACTGTGTATTATCAAATAGCTGAACAAGAAATTCAAACAGTTGTCTTACACATGAATTTTTTTTTTGTTCCAGAAGACTTAAACCCACAGTTATTCTGCAGGCCCCCATAAAATGCCCTGAAGTTGATGGGAACATTTCCAGTTTTTTCTACCACCTCTGGAGTTTGACTTCAGAGATAAAAATCTCTTAAACTGGGAAGATGGTAACATATTGTGTTGGCAAATATTTAGGAGATCATTCCATCTTTAAATATACTAAAAACAGAGAATAAGTTCTTTTGATAGTGAGTAAAGTATGCTTGTTCAATTCCTTTGAGAAACTGTCTGAAAGCAATTGCAACAATGGAAGTTTATGCTTTGAATTCAGTCAAGGGAAAAACCCGTATTTTTCAGCTCCAGATTTAGAAATTATTCATATAAAACCCACTGAAAGACAGATTTATTTTATTCATGTGGTGTTTTCTCATAACTGTGCATTGAAGTAGAATGGCCAGGAACATGGACCTATATGACAAGAGTTTTTTATTTCACTATAAAGGTAATTTTACCTCCCCAAATAAGAAAGGCTTCTACTGAAATTCCATGGAAAGAGCTTCAGTTCAGAAAAAGAGGAGTGGTACAATGTCAAAGTTGTCCTTGCCTATGTTAACCCTCCTATAGAAATGGGCAAATCATTGGTTATTGCTATGGTTAATTTGTTTCAACAGCATAGGTAACTCAGCTACATTCATGTCACATTAAGTCCAATAAATATTAATCTTGGCAAGTCATTGATGAATTCCTTAAAACTGAAGAATGAGAAGAAAGGTGCCAGCCACTCATCTGCAAACTCATTTTAAAACAGAAAAGAATACTTTAGTAGAACAGAGCTCTGTGGTATTTAGAAGAGCCCAGGATTTATAACTACTGAACATAATCTGTTGAGCAGACATCTTGACAACAGTCACATACAGCAGCTGGTAAACAGTCACACAGGAAAACCCTTGGCTAGGACTTACCTTAAGGAAATTCTGCAATGCTTCTTCTACTGTTGAAGTTGGTGGAGTCCCAAAGAGAGCAGCAGCTACTTTCTTTTCAATCCAAGACAACTGAGCTACCTATAATAATAACAATAATATGTATATATATATTTACATTCTTTTGAGATACATATATACATACCAAAAGTCTTTAGGTTTGCTTCTCAGTTTTGGAATAAATATTGTCCTGTGCCACTGTACTACTTATACAATCTATTTTGCAAAAGAACCTGCAAAGGAATGTTTTATACTGGCCATTTGCCAAAGCACAGTCTTTTAGGTTTCTAGATTCTGTTAACAGGAAAATGTACATATTAAGAAATACATGACAAAACATCAGCATCATTAATATGAGATTATTCCAATGCATAAAGCTTAAAGTACAGTTTAGGTTTCATAAGACCTTGCAATTTTTTAAAACCTAAGGCCAGAAATAGTACTTTAAACCTGCTAAGGTTTTCATGAGACATTCAGTTTAGCACGATAATCTATGTACTTCACTGCTTTTCAACATTATGAAATTCTATTGCTACAGTCAAAACATAAGAGCTTTTGGCCCTTGTAAAACAAGTTCATTTATTACACAGAAGCTAGTGACAGCCACTGTTAAGAAATAAGCTTCATATTTTCCTCTTCAAATCTGACAAATAACACTTGCCAAAGACCTCACTTCAGAAACATGGGCTGCTGTAAGAGAAGTTTAGGGAACTGTGATACTGCCACACAATATATGTGACTTCCTCCCTTACATGTACTGACAGCCAACAGAAACTGCTCTGGTTACTGCCATAAGGACTTTGGCTCCCTCGCCAATCCTGGTGAAACACACCTCACACCCCTAATGAAGGATGAAGCTGCTAAGAAATGCAGTATGAACTGGAGCCTGCTTAAATGGAGAAGTGAAGCCACACACTTAAGACACTTCACTGCCTCTGTAAAGGAAAGTCAGGACTTCATTCCTTCACATCAGTATTTGAATGACAGCACTGATGGCTCCTGTCACAGTGTAGAGCCCATTTTAAAAATGATAAAAAACAAGGTTCCAAGCAATTTCTGGCCTGGTCTATGCAGAGGCAACGCACAGAAGGGATACACACATGCAAAGAAAGAGAGCCTCTCGTCAGTGAGCTGGAGGTGAAATACGAGTCACAGACAGCTCTTTTTCAGAGGAAACTGCAATTCAAATAACAGAGTTGAGCCTTGAACTCAAATCTGTCTTACTGCTGTAAAAATTAAAGTGGCTTTGGATAGCTGTAGTTTATATCCGCCCCATTCCCTGGCTTCCCAATCTTGTCAGGGCTGTTGCTGCTCCCCCCACTTTCTCCAGCTAAATGCAGCAACTCAGTAGATGCCAGTTAATTATGGTAAAATACAAGAATCCATTCACACATAACTACCCACAGCCATCAACCAGAATACTTCTCTTTTAAAGAGACATCAAGCTCTATGCACTTCTTGTTGCAAATTGCCCCCAAAATACCATTGCAATGAGTACAAATACAGGCCAGCATGCAACAGGAAAAGGCGTAGGACTGTTTTTCCATCTGACCCAAATGACTCTAGCTACATAAGACCAATATTGCTTGGAGACAGAAGGGATCCTGGTCAAGTCTTGCTGGTTGCTCAGCAGAGTCCAACGCCTTATTTGTTAAATGCCAACAGTAAGTGTTTCCCACAAAACCACTAAAAATTATATGCCAGAGAGAAACAATATTAAGGATGCTTCTCTCTCTCTTCTCACATATCCCACTGTTGAATTCTCTTCTAAGGGAATAAAGTGTGGTTTACAGATACTCTCCAACAATCCCACAGTTCTTATTCATTGAAGCAACAAGACGTTTCCCCTCTCTGTACTGCAGTGCTTTCATACTGTGTTAAAAACTGCAACACAGAATGCTGCATAGAAAGCATGCTAGTTAAAACTTCAAATTGTAGGTATGTACTTAATTCCCTCACACACTTAATTTCCCCAGCTGTTCTACAGTTTCTGAGGCATATTCCACAAGAAATACAAAAGGGATTTTTGCAAAAGTATTGTTTTCTTCACGCCAATCTACTGCTGCAGGATTCTTTTGGAAGAGGAAGGTGATTTCCTTCTAGGTTCCTCACATCAAGATAGAGGCAACTTACAGATGAAGAGGGGAAAAAATAAAGGGAATGTATATGCACATACACTGCACAGATACAATTACCACACATGTGTCTGCTGTTATGCAATAGTGAGGAAACAAAATTGCAATTTTTCCATGTGGAGTTACAATTACCTATTGAAAACACAAGTTCTTCCTGGCAGTTGTTTTCTTTTCTTACAAGATTTAATCAGAACTGATTTACTGAGGTTTTAGTCATTATTTTGTCTGGCTTAGGTGCTGTTTTGCATTACTCAAACTTTTAAAAGTGCAAACATATATGCACTTGGCTGTTTTCATGTTACAAATCCCACCCATCTAAAACGTTTAAACTTTCATGTTTGAAAGTGAAATGCATCTATGCACAATAGTGAGTTTTCTGTAAGCTGCGCTGGCTGCAGCATTATACATTCTGACTATAACACAGTCTGAGTTCCTGAATGTTTTCGGCAGTCAGCCTTACATGCCACTGGACTGAATTCATTGCAGCTAACTCCAGCCATCCATAAATGAAGTGCCTCGCTTATGTGAGTTGTCCAGGTTCCTTGCATGGTCAATACAGCGAAAGGCAATCTCCCTTCACCTACATTAGTCTGGGATGAATACTCGTCTTTCTCTTCTTCCCTTCAACTACAAAAGGAGCACAGACAATTATACCTTGCGGATAGCTAGACAGATGAGGTGAATCCCATTACAACAGCTGAACCACACCCCACCTGAGTCAGTCTGCCCCCTCCTATGACTGAGGTGGGACAAATGGAAAAGACCTGTTTTACGCAAGACACAAGATTGTGTCCTGGAGCAACAATGATGAACAGGAAACTACACCCTTTGCCTAAACACACACAAGCAGAGTCTGTAATTTGTAATAACTTTATTAGAGTATCTTACGCCACATCCAGTGAAATGGAAACACCATTTCTACTATACCAACTAATTTTATTAAACATACTCTGGGTGGAAGCAATCACAGGCAACAGAAACCTTGGTGTAACATGCTCTAGTGTACTGCAAATTTGACTTCTGCAGTCAAGGTTGAAGTTAGCCTGGAGAAGAGAAGGCTGCATAGAGACCTCATAGCAGCCTTCCAGCATCTGAAGGGGGCCTATAAGGATGCTGGGAAGGGACTCTTTATTAGGGACTGTAGTGATAGGACAAGGTAACAGGTTAGAACTTAAACAGGGGAAGTTTAGATTGGATATTAAGGAGGAAGTTCTTTACTGTAAGGGTGGTGAGGCACTGGAATGGGTTGCCCAAGGAAGCTGTGACTGCTCCATCCCTGGCAGTGTTCAAGGCCGGGTTGGACAAAGCCTTGGGTGACACGGTTTAGTGTGAGGTGTCCCTGCCCATGGCAGGGCGGTTGGAACTTGATGATCCTAAGGTCCTTTCCAACCCTAACTAGTCTATGATTCTAGGATTCTAAGGTTATTCCAAATAGTGCAAAGTATATCTGGAGCTCCATACAAAATCAAGAACCAGGAGATGTAACTCTCATCAGCTTCAGCAGAACCATAATTTCACTTAATGCAAGTTTCAAGACTGGTATAGGACCGCAGAAAATAATAAAAGCAGCTTCTCCAGCAAGTGATAGCTACAGCAACAAAAAAAATAAAGAATGAAGACTGTCCTTGCCCTAGAGATGATTTCCAAACCTAAAGTGAGTTTTGGTTTTTTAGGTCTCCCAAGTCCTGACGTCAGTCCTCCCAGCAGCCGGAAAATTCACAAAAGCACTGCAAGGAACATTGTGTTTCCATAGAATATCAGGTTATAATGTATTGGGTCACAGGACGAACATTGCTCTCCAGCTGCCATGAGGAGAGCTGGTCCTGCTCTCTCAAGGCAGGAAACAACAGCATGAGGGACCTTCAACCAAGTCCTGAACTTCCCTAGGGCTGGAGGCAAAGAAGTGACCATGACAGCCTTGCCTCTGCCAAGGAAAGGAGGCCACTCTTCAGTATCCCAAAGCTAACGCAGATGCTTGTCTCAAAGTTTCTTGTATACATCTGTCAAACAGCAAGCTCTCATCCATTTATTCTACTCAAATCTCTACTGGTACCAAAGATGGAAGAAAGTCACCCACAGAGTTAGCCTGCAGCTGACCACAAAGTTCATACCCAGCAAGCTTCTATCAGGCCTCTTGTTCCTCTGAAGACCAAGACAGATTTTCTGTTGTTCTATTGTTCTCCCCTAAGTACTGGGAAAAGGGATTTCCTAAAATCCCTTTCACTTCCTTAGGCTAGGATCAGCAAAAATCACATATGAACCAAAACACTAGTTGGAGTCTGTTTTTCTGTCTCCTCATCTTTTGATGAGATGCAAACCCTGCTCATTGACAACTCTTTTAAAATCCCAGATTTCACTTGGATTGAAAATTCAGCCAATTCACTGACTTACAGTCCTAAAGAATTTCCTCCTCCGATGTTTCCCTCCTAATAGCTCACTGAAGACAGATCGCAGTTATCTTTCATAAAGGAAAATCATCCCATTGATCCAGCTTCAGTAAAATATTAATGGCATCTACTCAAATATCCCCAGAGAGTTTCTATTTCTTTTTCATTACAATATATTAATGTAAAATTATATTAAATAATTATGCAATGTTTTGACTTCTGGAACAGATTAAGTAACTGGACAGCAGTTTTCAAACATTAGCTTCCAACATAAATATTCTCCTTCTTGCCAGCTAAGGAACCAGGACAGTCTGCACAGGCATTTAGGCATTTATACAACTTGAATTCCCTGGGTTTTTCACTTTCCAGTAAGGGGAGCAGACTTGCAAGGAACACAGACAAAAGAACTGAGTCAATTTGTTTCCTGATGTACAGATACTGGATAAACCAGTGATGCATCCAACACATGGCATGTAACCATCAAAAAGAAAATCCCAAGAAATCTAATTTTTAACATCCCACTAGCCTTTACCAGTGGCTCTGATCCAGATCCAGAAGTACACACTCATAGTTCTGTGCCAGTCTTGTAACAGCAAGTAGCCATAAGCCTTAACTAGAGACACACTCCATTTTAAAAGTATTCTAAGCATTAAAACACTAAAAAAGCCCACAAGCACACAATTGTAAAGGATTATTAGACAACTGCACTCAAAACTCTAAGGAAAGAAAACTGGTTCCTATATATCGTGCACCACACATCAATTCACTTCCAATATTTCTTGCTGCTCTGAAGAGCAAAGTAGTTTTTACTTTCCCTCAACAAAGCTGAAACTGGAAAGGCTCTAAATACTGCACTTATTTTAAATTGCATGAACCAACCTAAGCATATATTTAAAATATTATGCCTTCCCTAAAAGATACATAATTAACAAAGCCTGGTTTTGTCACACAACGCCAAGCAGACAAAATTTCATCCACTACCAAAGAGATTTTAAATGAAAATTATTTTGCTGCCGTTGCATTTCTTTGGAATAGTAACTATTTCTTTTACATACTAAACACTGGTTTACTTTACTTACTATATAAAGTATCTTCATTGCACTTATATGGTAATCTTCTTTTCCTAAAATTCTCACTAAAGCTACCCTGGAAAAAATCACCACTGAGCGGAAGTTCATATCAGCTCTGGAAAAAGGGAATATTAAACCAACCCTTGTTAGAGTTACCCACTACGAGTGGTGCTCAGTTATGTTTGCTCAATGCATAAATAAATCAAGGTTTTTTTCTCCCTTGTCGCCTTTGCAAAACAAACCAAAAAACCATTAGAATTGTATGTGGCTTCTTGCATACACAGCAAGTCTCACAGGCAAAATTGTGCCCACTGTGACATCTATGAAATGATCAGTGAAAGTCTTGCCTACCTGATTGTGATTGCAGAAGTCATTTTTAACAAAGTTGAGGTGATACACACATCAGAACAGAATCTTCCTCTTTTGTGTATCTCCTGGCTTTATAATGGTAACAGAAATAAGAAACAGCAAAAATTGTGTTTTGGACAAGGTGAGACATAATTGTGGATGTACATTAAAGGCAAAGCCTCACTGATGCAAGGCAGTGAAAATGCAGCTCATCCTTCCTCCTGGAAGGTGCTAGGACACTTGGCATCAGCTTGAGATCTGGCCCAGCAAGAAAAACTGCTAAGAAAGAAACTTGGCGTTGCCATATACCATTGCTCTTTGCAAAGGACGGTGTCACACTGAGGGAAGGTGAGAAATGGCAGTCTCTGGCAAAATTTCTGGCAAAAATTGTGGCAAAATTCCACAAATCAAAAGATTTTACTAGTATGGCACAGAGTCTCTGGATATAGGTTTCAGCCTTCAATAAATCTTCTCTATTTGTCCCCAGTATACTTTTAACCTAGAAGTCTGTTCAACTTCATTTGTGAAAATGAACTGGAACCTTGAGTTACAACACTTGAAGCATTCCCTTTTACACTCTTTTATGCTATACCTATTTTTTTCTTTCAGTTTGTGAGCCCAAAAAGCAGCGCTAGAAGGCAGTAATATGATCCCCCAATATTAAATGGAGAATGAATAGGAAATATCTGAATCTACTAGGAAGGCTTAAGTACAACAGCTTTCCCCAAGGTGTTATCAAAGCCTGTAAAATATCAAATACTAGGTACCTTTTTTTTTAATTAAGCTGTGTCAGTAAAAGAATAAGTGACTAAAATTAGACAATAACACCCCTGGAAGCAATACTTATGAAAGAACAAATATTGTGGCCAATTCTAACTTGACCCCAAAGTCATCTAGACTAAATGTAAAAACTAACCTTCTTTCCTCAGTCATCCCTTTTTCTTCTTTAATTTCCTCACACTGGACAACACAGCCTTCCCAGCCTCAACTGCAGCCAGACTAAACAGAAAAAACAGAGGGTCTAAGAGGAGCATCATCACTCCATCTACAGGTAACAGTACAGAGAAGGAGTGATAAATGAAGTTTTCAAGCACCCTATCATAATCCCATATAACGCATTTGGAACCAATGCCACAGCTAAGAGTCTACTTTTGGGGTAGTTACCACAACATGAAACACCACAGTCTACAGAACAGGACCAAGGAATCTGCCACATCTCCACAAGTTCCTATGTGTACCTATATCACATGCACAGCCAAAACCTGTGTTAGAGGATCAGCACAGAAACCTACTCATGCAGTTGCTAAAACAAATGAGGATATGATTCTATGCTCACCAGCTTCACTGGGCTAGGATT
>JAVHNF010023414.1:1582-11829 GCA_034783455.1 Micropsitta finschii | reverse complement strand
GGGTTGTCCAGGGAGGTTGTGAATGCTCCATCCCTGGTGGTGTTCAAGGCTAGGTTGGACGAAGCCTTGGGTGGCATGGTTTAGTGTGAGGTGTCCCTGCCCATGGCAGGGGGGTTGGAGATCTTAAGGTCCTTTCCAACCCTAACTATTCTATGATTCTATGATTCTATGTTAACTGTGTACATATATTCTCTCCTTTCCATGAAGAGAAAGCAAGGTGGAAAGCTGCATAATATAAAGTATACTTGCTAATAGTCTGTAAACCAGGTGGCTCTTAAAAATGTTCACTGTGATGACAAAATATTTAATACAGTTCTGTTTGCTTTCACAATTACTAATAACTTTGTTTTCTAGGTATGTTTGCTATAAAACCTCACTGGTGTATTTATGTATTTGTTTTCTGGGTGTTTTTTTGCCTTTTTTTCCAAATCATTTAATTATAAACTAACTTCAAATCCAATAGTTTCTTTTTGATTAAAAAAAAAATATCAGAAGGACAAGTACACTCTGTTTCATCCTATGGATATCTGATTATTGCATTGAAAATTGTGAAGCTAGACAAATGAATTGCTAAAATGTTCAGAGTCAAGTCTATGAAAGGCAACAAACAAAAAAGAAACAATAATAAAAAAAATCTGTATTATAACTAACATCCAGTTACGTGTTTAAAAATTGGCTCAGGACTTTAATAAAACAAAAGAGATCTCATTCTTTTTAATATTAGTACCACAGTTTCATTTTTATGGCTTTAGTTACATCCTTTTTAGGCTGTCACTTTAACAGTTCATTACCACAGGTGTAACTGAGCCAGGAAACGGAACTTAAGATTTTTTCTTTTTTTTTTTTTGGTTTTTTTTTTTTTTTTCTTTTGAGATAAAGAATGTTTGCATTCTCAAATGTTTACATTACTTCAAAATATAATGATTCTTGTGCAAGAAATACTAAAAACAAATATTCCGGATGACAGCTCTACATTGCAGATATTGACAATGGTATTTTATACTTTTAAGTTTTACAATCAGTTGAAGCCAACACAGAGTGCCAATTGCTCCACAAAGGGGTGGAAATGTTTTCCCCACAGCCTCCAGAAACCCTCCCCCATGCTGGCATTAAAACATCACACAGCAAGCCAAATTAGAAAATTGATCTGGCAGAAACCTAACCCCCCCAAAACAAGACAAGATGCAGTTTTCAGTATCAAGGTAACAATCTGGTTCACTGCATGGCAGCACAAGTGCCGATGCCAGAACACAAGAGACAGAAATGTCAGTTTGGGGAGGGGATGCAATGGAGAGTGAGGGGAACAGCTATTACGGAGCTGCTTCATTACATTCTGAACAGACTTTGCTTCTGTTCACATTTCTCTCTTTAGACAAACATTTTTGAAGATGGACAAAACAGACTGGCATTTGTTGGTGAAAAGTCTCAGTTTGGATTAATTTTTATTTCTGTTAAATTACTTTCTGGCTTGGGGATGTAGAGAAGCATTACGCTCTACCTTTACAAAAACTATTTTGAAAGCGTCTAAGACATCTGAAGTACATAATTGTCAGCAAAAGAAAATACTACCTGGAAACCTAAGCAAAATTTTAGTCATATATACAAATTTAACAATTGAAGACAAACTGGCACTTAATTTTACTAATCTGATTCTTGTATCCCAAGATCAAACAGTGTCATTAACCTTGTCTCTATTCCTTTAGCTATTCTGATAATTAATATCGGAAGTTATTCAATAGAAAGCTAGCTGTATTTTTTTTTTTTCCACTGGAAAATTGTATCTGATATTCTTGAACACAGAAAACATAATGTGAAAAGCCAGTATCTCCTAGTGATATATGTATTCTTATACTACTATGCAGATAATGTGTGAAGGTTATTTTTATATGGCTTGACCCCTTCTGATTCCTGAGCCACTGTTAGGTGAACAGGTATTGGTTAAAACAAAAAATTATAAATCTGTATTAAAAGAAGCCATGCTGTTGTGAAATATCTTATAATCCAATTCATGTTATGGTAAACTCTGGTTGTAAGATTGACTTCATTCAATCCCTGAAGGATTAGTTTAACTGGATTTCATTGTGAGGTTCAACTGTATAGACAAGACCCACATAATGGTTCCAGTAGATTTTTGAAACCAGACAATTGGGAGATGGTTCTAGAATCAAAAAATCATGAAAGAACTTCTAAATGGTCAATACTCAAAAAACCAGGTTATTTCTTAAGAAAAAAATAAACTGGACAGGGGTGCAGACAGTAAATTCACAGTCTCTGCTGCTTAACTTGCAATATGACACAGTCTCTAAAATAGGCTTTTTCAGACTGGCTTTTGTAGGGATGGTGAAACACAGACAGTACTTCATTTACTAGAAACACAAAAAAATGGCTAGTCAGAAAGGGCATTTGAGGCTTTTTTTACTTCTGAGGTTACAAAAGTCCTCCAAGCCAGACATTCCTACAGCAATCATCTTGTAACATCCTCAAACAGTAGACAGGAGAGGGAAGAAGGACAAAAGTGGGCAGAGAAGTGGTGATGGAAACAAGATTTTAATTGTTCACATACTCTTTCATTAAAAACAGCTATTTTTTTATATTAAACATATTATGAAAAGGCAGCCTGTCTCAGTCTGGCCACACATGGGCAACATCTTCAACATGTTTCTACAAGACAGCACATACCACACCTGCCTCAACTCATCCTTGGCTAACAAACATCCAAACTCTGCTGCTGTGTAACAGTGACAAACTCTTTTTGAAAGAGAGTTGTGTTCTCCTGAGGGACCTGGCTAATGTGCAGGAACTGACAGCTGAAAATAATGTTTCCTTCAAACAGCTATCAACACAGAATAGTCATACTGGCAAAGCTGAGGAACAAATGACGAGCAAGCTCCCAAAAGCAAGGTCTCTTCAACCTCTTCAAGAGGTTTCTCCTTTTTCATACTTCCCTTCTCCCTCAAAAAGAGCAGCAATATTGCATTAAGGCACGGTGGAATACCAGCATTTTTGAGTGTGTAGTATCCGATAGGCTTAACATAAAATCTGTACTCTGTTCAGACACAGAGCTTACAAGGGTACATTCACTTTAGCTTTTCAGTTCAGATAATAAGCATACTTTTGAAGTGAATCTCCCACCTCCCAGTCTAGCATGCTTTGGTTCACATCATGACTAGAACATAGAGCTCACAAACTAGACTCCCTTCAGATAAGAACTAAGCCAGGAGAGCATGCATAGACATACCTGATTCATTTCAGCTGCTAATGGATGTTCAGCCCATGGTCCATAATAGAGCTATTCTGAAGAAAATTTCCTGATAAGCGACCTGGGTCCTCAGCACCAAACACAAGTCCTCTCCCAAGTCTGCCCCCCTTCACTCCCACCGTGAGATGCTTTTTGCTAATACAGGTAAAACTGAAGTATCAATATTCAGATTTTTTCCTCAGTTGGTTTCAAATTTTATCCAAATGTTCAAATTATATTATTACTTATAATATTATATATAATTAATGTCACACACATTTCACATCATGTATAGAAGTCCTCAGCATAACAGCAGGGGTATAAACACACTGCACAACCCAAAATTCAAGCTTTAAAATGAAAATAAATCTAAAAAAAAATTATCAAGAAATATAAAGCACAGTAACTAAATAATGAAATACAGTCCATATTCTGCATGTGGTGTCCATAACTTAGCTGTGATATGTTACTTTCAGAGATCTATTGTATGCTCTTTCTGATGTTTGTAGCTATCTTATCTATCACAGTAGAGTGATATACTATGGAAAGATGTACTTTCCATAGGATTCTTTCTCCCTAATGATCTCTTTCTCAGTTTGGTGGTAACTATGCACATACTGATTCTGCTTCCCTTCAGACACAGTAGGGTACTTTTCCCCTCCCTTTTAAGCTCTTCCCACAGACTGAGCTTTTGTAATACTAGTCCAAATCCAATATTGTTATTTTCCCTGTCCCAGCCTGAATCACTCCCATTCATCTTGTCACAGCTTCTTAGTTCTCTCATGTCTGCCTTTTGCCACAGAGCCACTTAGTTGTAGAGAAAGTCTTGTGTAGAAAGCAAAAGCAGTGACTCAGTTTTTCAATCCTTTTCCTCTCCCTATCATTACCCTTACTAGGGATATGCGATACATGTTTGTGACTGTGCACATGCAGACATATTTGTGTATATTTCTGCTCATGGGTATTAAAGTGAAGAAAGAAATCATTCAAAACCAGGTCAAAATCCTCTATTTAAATTATATTTGAACAACACAGAATAACAAAATAATTAATTCAGCATTAGCAGAATACCATTATCTGCTTCTTGTAAGCATTTTTCAAAATCTTTCTGAGCAAGTATTCTTTTACTTCCAGCTATTCTGTTCTCTATATAGTTTTATAAATGACACTTTCCAAAGTATAATATGTACAACTCAAACAGTAAAGTCCATGAGTCTAAAAGTATTGAAATACACTTCAGCAGAAGTGGGACTGAAGTGATTTCTGCCTGGAGTCAGAACGTATTTTTTCACATTCCTTCCTCCCTTTCTGTAGACGAAGGGCAGTGAACAGGCTGAAAAGACAAAGTGAAAGAGCTGGACACTATCAGAGCTTAAGGAACTTAAAACTGAGTAATCAAAAACATAGCTTCATCCGTAATTTTTGTTCTTGCACATTATGAAGTGTACCTTATGAGATCTTTCAAGGCTCTGAGGAGGGGCAACTACTTTCCTTCAGAAGTATATGACTGGAAAGGGTTACCTGGACACCAAATTGATCCTCCACTGCCTCTGGCAATTAAGATATACTTCCTAAGTCCAGACTTTTCTGCCAGAACATTAAGCTTGGGTCTACTCAAGTTCCCCAAATCGACAAGTCACATAAAACATTCCAGAATCATTACAACAAATATCAAGTATATAGTGAAAAAATAATTAAAAAAGCCCTCTAACCCCACATAAATATGCTCCTGGTCCAAGTGTCTTAGCAGTATCAAGGGTATTGCCAATGTCCTTGTTCTCTACCACAGCAGGAAATTTGTTCATGAAAGTGTCCTGATGTACGCAGAAATCAGAAACAGATGGGCTGACCACCTCGCTTCAAACTACCAACTGGTTTTCCTGTGTATTTGCCAATTTTCTTTAAAGATACTCTACTAATCTTACAGATCAAAGTGAAATTTAAACCAGCTGAGGATTTGTGGTAGCATGACTCCAGGGAACATGTTCTCCCTGGAAATCTAAGCACTTCTATTTTGCCAATTCCCTTCTCTGAACTTCTTGAAAACTTGTTTTCTGTCCTGCTAAATATCACACTCACTGGACTTGAATTACTTTTGTTGCACTTGAACTGCCTGCCACTCTTAAGGCAAAACCAACAGACCCTACACAGCAAGCAGGATTAAGAGATGCAGAAGAGCAGACAGCTTCTCTTGGTAAGTGCTTCATAAGTACAACAGCCTTCCATAACGATGAACCTACCCTGCTGAATTCAGATTAGCAGTTTTCGCTTCCAGTAATAACCAGGGTAGCTCAACCTTTCATTTTAACCTCCATTTAAAGTCTTTTGAGCAACGCCCACGTAAATCTACATTCATATTTTGACCTCTTACGCAGTTGGAAATGGAAGGGGAAGGGACTGCATTTTTTGCAACCCGGATGATAATATTTTGGCTCCTTTTAAAGTTAAATATTTTTTACTTCAGTTTATTAGTTACTGCTAACTAATATATACCATTTTTATATGGCTACACTGCACAATAGACTAATAAAAAAAAAAGTAGCTGCCTGAAAAGGCTAAACATTCTATATTTTCATGAAATTAGAACTGCTAAAAGCATTCCATGTACTACCATAATTACCACTAATACCATACAAACAAATGCATTTCTGCAGTTTCAGTGCATTACCTGTAGATTTGTCATTTGTTATTTCTATCTTACAAAAAGAAGTTAAACATTTTTTATACTTACAGCAAGAATTTATCAACACAAACATAGCAATTACTGAATTTCTTATAAGCCAAAAGTAAAGAATGGTATTTCTTGTAAGTGAGGTCTCAAAGATATCTGGTGAACTTCATCATCCATAGTGCCTACTATGCATGACACTACCTGGAACAGAAATTTTGTCTTTCACTGCCTATTTTAATAGAGTCTACAACGCTGTGTCTACAAAATACCTAAATAAGCAAACAGAAACTACTAATATTCCTCAAAATCCAAACAACTTTTATTTCTTACTGAGCAGCCTAAAAGCCATGCAAATTGCAACGGACCATTTATAACATCTTGGGGAACAAAACTGTTTTTCTGTTCATGTAAGTGGTGGGTAAAGACAGCATGTATTCCTAACTACAAGGGTTACTCAGATCATAGACTGTGCCAGGCAGCCTTAGTGAGACAAAGTTTTATGCCACCTCTCTGACATCCACAGAAACTTCAACAGTGCTCCTATTCCAGCAAATGCAACTGAATAAGCTTGAGAGAAGGTATCAGCTTTAGTATTGCAAAAGGACCACCAAGCTTTCTTTGAATAAGCAAGAGAACATGGGAAAGAAACAGGCTCATACTTGAGCCTCATCTCATTTTAAAGAGTAATAACCAAAATCCCAAAACCCACACAACACAGCGCAGTATTCTCAGACCACTGTTGACTCAAAGAAGTACTTTTAAATAAATTAGAACAACCTACACTTTTTCTTCAATATAGTCACTGACCCTGTAGTTGCTAGCTTTTAGTATATTAGAAAATCCCAAACTTTCGTAAGTGCATAAATTTGCTTATTTTTTTATGACAATCTAGATACTGATACAGCAGAAGTTGTAAAGCCCTAGATTTTGCAGACCTGACCTAAACAACTACACAGGTAAAATCACTGGGTTGATGAAAATCAAGGATGGTTATTTAGTTCTAATGCCTGAGAGCTGTTCACTTATTAACAGATTATAGCCAACAAAATGCACAATCCCATGCTGTAAAGGCAAACCAGTTAATTACTCTGAAAGTTTAAAAAATATTTAAACCTCTCTCCTCACTAAAAAAACTTTCTAAAGCACAGGACTTATCTCGAAGTTCCTTATTAGCTCTGCTGATTGAAAGAAATGCATGATGAATACTTTTGCATACATAAGGCCAAAGACAGAGATGTAGGATTGTTTCTGCCAGTAACAATGAGGGTTCCAAAGCCAGAATACTGATTGTTCTTCCAGGATTCAAAGGCTTCTCCAGAAATATAGACTACTGCACTCCAAGTACTTCACAGTCACATAATCAAGAGACTTACAAGAATTTTTACCATCAGATCATTTGTATGACAGAGTTTTTATAAGAAATAAAGTACAAACCTCTTTAGTTGAAAATTAGCTATTATCCTCTTTAAGTACAGCTAAATGAGAAAGTAGGGAGATAAGGTCAGGCAGGTCCAAAGTGAATTCAATAAACCAATAATAATAAACTGAAACAGAAAACTCAGTGAAGAGATCACAGAGAAAGAGGGAGCTGGGAAGAGTAATATCTATCCAGTGAGCCAGAGAAAGGATCTTCTCTTTTTTCTTAACACCTGGAAAACAGATTATGATACTGTTTCCCACAACATTCTCCTGGAGAAACTGGCTGTTCATGTCTTCAATGGGTATAGTCTTCACTGGGTAAAAGCTGGCCAGATGGATGGGCCAAAATAGTGGTGAATGAAGATAAACCCAGTTGGCAGCTGGTCACAAGTGGTATTTTGCAGAACTGAGTACTGGGGCCAGTTCTCTTGTAACATTTTTATGAACAATCTGTATGACGGGATAGAGTACACCCTCAGTAAGTTTGCAGACAACAGCAAGTTGGATGGGAGTGTTGTTCTGGTTGAGAGCAGGAAGGGCCAAGGCCAACTGTATGAGATACAACAAGTCAAAGTGCCATGGCCTGCACTTGAGTCACAACAGCCCCATGCAACGCTACAGGCTTGTGGAAGAGTGGCTGGAAAGCTGCCCAGTGGGAAAAGACCTGGGGGTGTTGGTCAACAGCAGCTGAATATCAGCAAGCAGTGCATTCAGTTGGCCAACAAGACCAACAGCATCCTGGCTTGTATCAGAAACAGTGTGGCCAGCAGGGCCAGGGCAGTGATCATCCTCCTGTACTCAGCACTGGTGAGGCTGCACCTCAAGTACTGTGTTCAGTTCTGGGCTCCTCACTACAAGACAGACATTGAGGTGCTGGAGCAGGTCCAGAGAAGAGCAACAAAGCTGGTGAAGGGTCTGGAATGCAAAACTTATGAGAAATGGTTAAGGGACCTGGAGAGGTTTAGTTGGGGGAGACCTTACCACTCTCTGTAACTACCTGAAAGGAGGCTGTAGCGAGGTGGGTGTCAGTGTCTTTTCCTAAGTAACAGGAAATGATCTCAAGCTGTGCCGGAGGAGGTTTAGATTGGATATTAGAAAAATTTCTTCACTGAAGGGGTTGTCAAGCACTGGAACAGGCTGCCCAGGGAAGTGGTTGAGTCATCATCCCTGGAGGTATTTAAAAGCCATGTATGTAGATGTGGTGCTTAGGGATATGAGTGAAGGATGCACTTGGCAGTGTTAGGTTTACAGTTGGGCTTAATGATCTTAAAGATCCAAACTAAACAATTTTATCATTCTCTTTTCTGGTCTGAGTCAAGTTGCAGACAAATACAAGCTAGCCTCAAATCAGAGAAGATTTTAAGGGAGGAAGAATTAACTAGTTACTTACTTAATTGAATACCAAAACAATGAAGTTAAATAGCAAGATGAAGAAATTCTGTACCAGATAACTGTTCTGTATTTATCTCAGCATAATACTAATAAAATTCTTTTCCATCTACCTTCAAATCCTCTTGTTCACATACCTGGAATTTATGTAGCATTTTCATAAGCATCAAATAACTGAATTCTGCATAGCTACATCTGTCAAGCAAGATTCCACTAACAAAAGGCAATTTATTTAAGGACTTTGTTAGCCAAACTCTCTTCACCCAGGAGGGCTGCCTCAAAATAACCCATCGTGTGCACATGTATCCCTAACATAGATTAACTATTTTTAGTGTATTTAAGTATTTTTAGGTTTTTTTGTATATTTAAGTGTATAGTACTTTGTACTGAAACTAGAAAGAGTATTCTGAACACAAACTTTTATTGATATTAATTTTTCCCTGAAACTATCTTTTAACTGTTTTTAAAGAGCCAAACGAGAAGATATCATAAAAAAAAATACTGAAAATGTTATATTTAAAAGACTTTTAAACATGATTTCATAAAAATATATGTGAAAAAAATATTCTTAATTTGGTACATTATATTACAATGAATGGGTCAAAACTATCTGTATAAACAACAGAATGTTATAGGAGAAGCTAAGTGTGTCTTCATAACGTAATAGAAACACAAAGCAAGGAGGAAAAGAATCCAGGTGATCTACTGTGCAAGAAAGAAAGCCTTTGCAGAAACAAACAACCAGAAGTCTACCTGTTGGAGGTCCAATGTAATGGTCACATAATGATACTCAATTCCATTCTGGATACTGGGGCTTTGCCACCAAGTGTTCTTGCCATCAATTGCATTTGTTATCGGATGTCGCTCTGTTAAAACAGCAGAAATGCATTAATATATTTCAAAATTAAATGAAGATTTAGATGGTTTTAGATCTAAAATCTAGAATATAATTACAGAACTAATGAGGTGGCATTTTAAAATAAAACCCAGGAAATTAATTTTTATTTTAATCTTGGGACACAATCATGCTTATTACTGAAATACTAATCTAACGTTAGTTTTTTAATTTTGGTTAAGATCACAAGAAGGTGATTTAGAATATCTAATTGTATTTGGAGGTTCTCCTGATTGTACAAAAAATGTAGGCATCTAAATCAAGTGAACACTTCCTGAAGCCTTAAGTTTCAAATACTGTAAAGTCATTAAATGTTGCAACAGAAACAAGAAATCATGAATCTGAGATACGGTGTGCAAGGAAAGCAGAGATAAAGTAATACTGGTACTTGTATTTCTAAGACATTCCTAAGGACATGGAAATAATTCAGGAAATAATTCAGAAATCTCTACAGAGGAAATGATTCAGGAATCATTACAGACTATATTTATCAACTGGAAAATTGTCTGACTCACATACATGCATATAGAGGAGGTTTCATTGGTTAAAATCTGTACCTAAGTCACAGAATCACAGAATCCCAAGGGTTGGAAGGGACCTCAAAAGATCATCTAGTCCAACCCCCCTGCAAGAGC
>JAVHNF010023409.1:0-15940 GCA_034783455.1 Micropsitta finschii | reverse complement strand
AGGTAGAGCTGATGGGCTTCACTGGAAATCCACCCTTACATTTAGGAAGACATCTATACCAGGCTGGAATTAAGAACACTTCTCTCCGAATCAGTTTTATTAAAATACAGGATACTCCTTTGAGACAAATTCAGATAAAATGCTCACCACGATGAAGGACTGTGACACCAGACTCTCAGACACCAATGGGATTAAAAATTAAATTGCTGATCATTACTTCTTATAGCAAACATTCATTATGATGACCTGAATACAATTTGCTTAGTCAGCAGGAGAATCTACCTACTGGCACACTTTTAAGGCACATTCTTAGAGATGTAAAATTTAAGTTTACCGTGAAATTCCCAATGCTGCAGAGAGGTTTTGATTTAAGACAGCCTTAAATATTTATGTTTTTGAAGGACCTTAAAAGGTCAATGAGCTACTGACATAACATTGCCTCAACTGTTAAGCTGTAACTCTTAATCAGTATTTCTGTGTTGCCCTCATTTTTTCTTCTTTTGCTGCTGAATTGAACAAAACCATCCTGTGATATGAGAGGAAGCAGACTGCTATGGTGGTATGTGTTATTTACAATCCTGTTGTTAACCATTATTGTTTTCATCACCTTAGGACATCACTAGAGACATCTCAACGTGAAATCAGAATAACAATTCCAGGTGTTGAAAATACTTGCTGAGTAAGAGAAACCAGAGCCACTCTTTGAAGCTTCTTGTTGAAGAGGATGTTTCATAACACAGAATTTAGAGAGGCAATAAAAGCGGAGTTTAAACTGTGCGAAAGGCATTTCTCACACACCACCTGGGCTATCAGCTAAGGGTCTTGCAACATCTGGAAGCCTGGAAAGCACCCTGATATGCAAAGAGAAATTACAGTGACTTAAATCCACAAAGAAAAAGGTAGAGGCAACAGTCACAGGAAGGAGACTTCATGGAGACCAGCCCAAAGGACAGGATGAGGAGCAAAGGCAAGGAGATGCTGCAATTCAGGAGGCCATAGGCTGGTGTCTGGCACAACCACTTTCTTTGAGGCAATTTTGGCAGATGTGGAGGGAAACGGACTGGACATGAAAAAATGTGAGTGATCGTATGAAGAAATAACTTATGCAGCTTCGAACTCCTGTGTAATTTCCATACCATCCACCCAGTGGTGGACGGACACCTGCTTCTGAGTTAAACTTCCTCACTGGATGCTTGTACTCGATTTCATACAAATGGCCAGTACATATGAGCTATTAGAAAGATAAATACCTAATAATGCTATTAAAAAGAAAATGGAAAAAGGAAACTGCAAATACAGTGGATACATTAATTCAATTTCTATCCTATAACAAAGATACCAGATTGCTTTAACACAGCACTTTCTATTTTCCCTCTGCTGCTAGTCTGTGCCTGAACCCATTCCAGAACATTACCCTGAATGATAAACCCCACCTACAATAACTCTTCTTTACCATTTTTATCTGTATTTCCATGCCATCTATAAAGGAAGTAGAATTAATTTGTGATACAAATATTTATATGCTTCTTCATAGCAACAGTGGCAAGCCATAGCTAAATGGTGGAATAAAAAAGCCATAGCTAAATGGTGGAATACAGATTCCTCTTCTGCATCCTGATTCACTTATGTAAATAAATGTCTGTATAAAACTACAGCACCTTAACTGAAGTGACTTCAAACCCTATTGTAAAAACATTAAACAGAAACAGAAGACAGCACCTCAATTCAGTTCACGATCCACCAAATTCAAACCTAATTCTCTTATTTTAGAATAATTTTCTAAATTCTTAGTGTTCTTGTAATTATACAGTGACTGATGAGGAATGGAGGGAACTGGAAAAGGGATTTTTATTCTCTCACTTCTGCAGGGCTTGCTGGAGTCTGAAAAAAACCCAAGCACATGACTATTAACTGTGAGTAGATGGTAATCTGTCCAAAAATTCTGTACAAACAGCACTACTGTCACGTATTTTTTAAGGTCCTCCTAATTTTAACTAACTAACTAGCTAATCTTATGCTAGTATTCTCTTATACTGGCAACCTTATGCTTGTATATTTAGATCTATGACAAACGTATTTCCCAGCTTCTTCAGTGGGCCAGTGAGTAGGAAAAGCTCTTAAAATAGCTTCACATGCTGCCATGGCATACACAGCCTGGGCAAAACCAATCCAAATCCAGTCACTCTCATATTTCGAGAAATGAATGATAAGCAGTGTGAGAACCCCGAGAGCTGCGTATTTAATTTCTTCTTTATAATTTTTAATGCCGGAACATTTTTGGCAGCTCCCCTCAGAGCCATCACAAGCAACACGGGCTGGCACCAGTAGGCACTGAAATTATTTGCCAAGCCCAGGCTGAAAGATTTTTAGATTTTCTTTTACTGTGAAAGGAAACGTTCCTTTTATTGGGAAAACATTTCTCTGGGATAACATCTGGCAAAGGGAATGTATTTTTTCTCTGATACTGAGAAAACAAACTGACAAGGTACGTTTTTAAGATCACCTCCCCCATGATAGCCCCACAATCTGTGGGACTGAATTAAGTGCTCTTTCATCAGATCAACATTTCTTTTTTTTTTGTCAGTTTTAGAATCTTAAAAATATAGAAAAGGAAGTATTAAAATCTACTCAATCTACTTTTCAAACCTGCTAGATACATACTAACAATGAAAGCAACACTCTGTTGAGGGGTATTGAAAGCTAAACTAACCAGCGGCGTTAGTTCAGAAATGAGTTGTCATAAGAAACTTCTTCACTTGTTATCAGCTGAGGGTTACTAGAGAAAGGTTCATGCTTCTGTTCTGCAAATGAGGTGGCTTGGTGCAGGACAACTGACGGCACATCCCTGCTCCCTATCAAGCTAGGCCTGGCTCTGTGCAGCACTTAGGACCACTCCATGAGGCTGCACCAACTCAGCAGTCTGTTCTTAGCAGCCCACTTAACGACACCGCATGCAATATGTAAGTGAAGCACACGTTTAAACTAGTATTAGTTTATTGTAGTGGGACTATAGTGCAGTCTATTCTAAAATTCTACATTTAGGAATTGCTCTAGATGTTTGTCTGCTGTAATTCAACAGATCTGCTATTTCCATTTTATTAAGTTTAGATTTCTTTGTAAAGCACATATATATACAGTACTTTCAGTGGAAATAGCAAAAATTCTTCAACGTGGTTAACAAATAGGCTTTACCAATTACTTGAGTTTCACTACATTTCAATATCAAATATGCTGAAAGCACTTTAATAAAACATAACAGATACTTTCACACCACAAGTACAGTTGCACACCAAACCTGGAAATCAGGCTACTGTTCACAGCCAAACCCACATATTTTAGTACACAGGGTACTAAAGTGTGTAGTTATCAAGGGCTGGTAAGTCTCCAGTTAGAGAGAGCACAAAGCCTGATCTTGTGATTTAGCACTATGAACAATACTACTTAAAATATGTAAGTAAAAGAAATAGCTACGAAGATGAACTAACAGAAACACACAGCAACAACACAGACCTCAACTACAGCAGAACCAGTTGAGTCGCTGGGGGATTTACCACCAGCAGTAAGGGGCTGGTTCAACTGACAGCTTCACTGGCAGTCCAGGCTGTTTCTGCATGGCATGAAGAGAACTGCAGCCCGCTTTCGTTTCCAAACCCTGCACACAGAGCTCAAGGAAAACAGGATGATTTCCTGTGTAGGGCTGCTTTGTGCAGGGACATCATATTCCCAGGCATGAAGCCTCATTCCGTCCCTGCAGCTGAGAAGCAAGTGCAGCCCTTCACAAACCCTGCCCTGCAAATCCATCTGTGACCTTCCTTCTGCACGAGAGGATGACAGATAACCCAGCATCTCCGCTGTTACCAGTGCTCGCTTCACACACACTCAGGATCTAATCAGACACTCTCCACTTTCCTGTATGATTTCTATTGGACAGCCAGCATTTTACCAAGTGGCTCGCAGTCTTTGCATTCTTCACTCCTGTTTGTTTGTTTAATGTTAATTTCTTGCTGAGCCCTGTGTCAAATGCTTAGAACACTGCTGTTTTCCAGTACGCTTGGTCCTGGCATTCTCTAACTACTCTCAATTTTACCACTGTGTGTGTTAACACCAACTGCCAATTCAACAACCTGAGGAAAACGATCTGAAAGAATCAAAAGCATTTAGAAGTGAAAATTGATGAAACCAGGAGTTAATGACTGATGCTTTTCCACATGCATACTGGAACATACACATTTGTATATATGAAGAACAGACATGCAAATAGCCACATAGTTAAATATAAAAATGATATAAATGCAGATGTTTCTTATCAGCAACTTCATTTTCTGCTTTTCCTGTATTCACCATGTAGACCAGCTCGTCAGCAGTTTACTGTTACTGTTACAGAATTATCTTTCCCACTTTCTCAAATTATTTATAATATGAAAACATGATGGATATACATGAAAATTATTATTTCCTAATGGTGAACAGTCAAATCAAAAGTAGTTTCTTGGTGAGCTGTTTGCTGACAATGGCAAGAACTGTATCAGCTTGATCTGTAAGTAACAGCCAGCTACAGTAGCAGCAGATTAACACCCACTTCAAAGCTCAGTTAATCTCCTCCACATCTAGTATTCCATTCTGTGTGAAAGTATAAAAACTTACGTAACGGAAATTTGTTCTCACTGATTATAATGGTGGGAAGTTGTGGTAACTTCGTATCCAGAACCACAAATCTTCCCTTCAGGTTTTTGTGCGGCATTAAACACTCTTTTCAGGGAGCGGACCTGAAGGACTTTATGTTTGAGGTAAATTGTGGCCTCATTTCTGAATTTGAACAGTTTTTCATCAACCTCTTAGATGATAACTAACTGATGCTTTCTTACAGTAGTGATAAACAGCTTCCAGTATACTCCTGTTTACAAATTACAGGATTTCTGTATCATACCACACAGCCACAACGTAACACTGAGTGCTTACTTTCAGTAACTCATCCAGTACAACCCTTAAGTCTTCTTGAAAGCTGTTGATGTCCAGAATGCAGCTGCCCCCCTACTGAAGTGATATGACAGCAGACTTGTAGGAACACTTTCACAGCTTCCTTACTTATCAGAGCCAAGACCAATGGCCCTGTGACACTGCAAACCAGAGAAAACAACTCTCTAAGAAGAAAAGTCATGCATGAGCATTAAACCACCAAAATGCAGACTTTTGATGAAAAGGTGAGAAGAATTTTAATTGAAAATAACAAAGAAATGCTAAGTTGTGTAGCTCTCACAAGAAGGGCTCTGTAAGCAATTACAATAATTTTGAAGACTGAAAAGATACCAAGCACTGCACCTACTACTCTCCTTACCTATAGGCTGCATCTGGAATACTGTGTCTAGTTTTGAGCCCTCCAGTGTAAGAATACTGATCAGCTTCTCCAAGTCTAGGCATGGGACGTAAGATGGGCAGGGAGTTGACGCACGTGCTCTGTGAGGAAAGGCTGAGCCACCTGCCAGTATCTACAATGAGGTTAGCAAGGAGATGGAGCCAGGCTCTTCGCTGAGATGCACAGCAACAAAACCAGAAACAAAGTGGTCGAAGAAATAAGCCAAAAACCCAACAAAACCAAAATTCAGAAGGGTAACTAAGCACTAAGGGGTGCAGGGAAGTTTTGCAGTCTCTATCCTCAGAGGTTTTCAAGACCCAACTGGAAAAATCCCCAAGCAATCTCATGTGAATCTGGTGTTAACCCTGCTTTGAGCAGGGGGTTGGACTAGAGACCTTCTGAGGTCCCTCCCAGGCTGAGAGATTTTTATAGTTGCTCCTACACGAACTGTGACAGAGAAGTTTGCCTGGACTCTACAGATCTAGAGTGGGAATTTGCTGTAACAACAGCAGATAACAGCCAACAGCCAAAAAAAAAAAGGTAATTCCGTTCTTTCCTTTCTTGTATGCTTAATTCAGGACAGAATACTGAGTACAAAAAGCTAGTGCTAATGAAATAATAAGTTTGCAAAATTGGTAAGTGCAGAGTCAAGAAACTTGCAGATTCACATAATACGTGCCTTGGAGTATTGTGCCTGATTAATAGCGCTGTGAGCCACAGCAGACAAAGCGGCCCCACTTGTAGTACATTTTTCCCCGACCTACTTCATATTGTCTCTGATTTAAATTGCAAAGTATTAATTAATACTCACTACAATATTCTTGTGGTATTAGTCACCCTTTGCTGAACCTTATTTTAGTTCAGTAGATAGCACAAAAATGTGGAAATAATAGTAGAAGACGCATAGTATCACAGTATTTTCTTCAGAAGTTTAGCTTATGTATTCTGACCTTCAGAACATTTTAATTATTATCTTGGTTTAGCCCATACTTTTTAAAATTCACTTCGCTATAACTGATCATTTAGTTGCAAGTGAAAGATAAATACACAACATTAAACAGTATGAGTGAATGCTTTAATTGCACTCATGAATGCTGGACCAGCCTAGCAGATGTTCTCTCCTCTTTAGCTTATACAATTACTTCTCATGCAATAAGCAGCTAGTCCATAGATTTTGGAGTCAGAAATTATTGACTAGCCAGGAAAGCAATAATGCAAAAGTATCAAAAAAGTGACATGACCCTGATCCCGTCTTGGAGCAGAGGGATGGGCTGCACAGTCCTATCAGCCATATGTTTCTTTGACCTGGGGCAAACAGACTTTACTACAGTTTAAGGATGCAGTCTGTCCCTAGGTTAACAGCAAGTTAACAATGTTCTAATGACTTCAGGGTGAGACATGACAGAATTTATTTTTTCAGGACTTTTGGTTAATGCTAATTACCAGCTTGCAGTTACTAGTTACAATCAAGGAAAAATGGGTCAAACAAATTATCTCTCCTCTCTGAAGTTTAACAGGCTTACACACTAAGCAGGATGCTCCTGAGTAGACAGTTACCCTTTGGAAGAGAAATACTCAGCACTTTGAGAGTTCAACTAGAATTCTGGACAGAAACCTCATATATATGGGTATGGACATGCCTGACACTGAAGCGCAACTGCACACATAGCTGAGTTAGCCTTATACCAACTGTAATAGCAGCAGCAGTGCCTGGCTAAGAACCAGGTTGCTCAGTACGTGCTAATTTCCTCCTTAAGCTCACGTGATGTGCACTCACCCTGCCTCATGATTAAAGAGGCACAGCTGAGAAATAGCAAAACCAGCAAAGCAGCGTCTGAAGAAACACCAGCACCAGTGGCAAAGGACTGGAATGTGGTCTGTGGCACTGCACTGAGATAGCCAGCACTCGTTTCTCCTCACATGGGAATGATTTAGTGCTCAGGTGACATCAAAAATGCACACCTCAATACAGCGTCTGAGAGAATATACATTTCGGTCTAACGCTTTCAAGACACGCAAAGTTATTCCATTTTCTTCCATCTTAAGGCCAGAATGGACCTGCTGGGTTATAGACACAAGCCTCCCTCAAGTGCAAAAACCCACATCACAAGGATTTAGCCAGAGGAGACCACACAACATCTATTCCAGTATTACACATGTCAAAACCCATGCGGTTTTCGCCAACATCCTTTAACAAATTCTATTGTACGAAAGGCAGAAGATGAGTTTAAACTGTTTAATGCCGCAAAAACAACAGAGGAAAAATCAAAGACCACAAACACATCTCCTTGTAATCTGTGCAACAGCAGGGAATAGACTGTGAAAAGCAATTTCTCTCAAAATGAATTATGCCTAGCCCTCAAAGAAGACATCCCCCACACCGTCTCCCTTCCCCATAATTCCATTACTTTCTGGACACAGAAGTGGCCATCACTGGAACCCAGGCACACAAAGCTCACCATATAAGCACCAAAATCACCAGTGCCCTGTCCATCCTCTGCTCTGCCAGTGGGCACAAAGGCATGGCCAGACCCAGCCCAGCGGGGCTGAGTTATAACCTGGCTCACAATTCTCTCCAAATTTGTTAATCTGTGGATCTGTCCAGAGCCCTCCTCAGTTTCCAAGAACCAAGTAGTAACAACAACAAACATTACTCCTCTATGAAGGGAATTAATGATGTAGTCTAGATTGAACTTCAGGTATGAAACTAAGAACCCAGCATCAGAGACTATCTTTGGAAATTTCTGTGACCTAAATCGATATAAATAGCAGATAAACACAGAGGGTACAAGGCTGTGTTCTGTCCTGCTACCGCACACCAGCCACAATGCTGCAGGCACACCTCTCTTGCAGTAGGCAAGAAGCTCCAGCCTGAAAAAAAGTTAGATAATTCCAGAGAAATCACACAACTGAATGGCAAAAGTAGAAAATGCTAAAATATACTTGAAGTATAAACCGCATGTTTAGAAATCAGACTTCCACACTAAGTGCTGGGTGGACACATAGCAAAAGCAACCAGTGTTTTGAAGGTTTTCTTTCTAAGAAGGAATTTGCCTGTTTATCTGCCATATCAACATGGAAAACAAGTTTAATTCCAAAGTTATTGTTACCACAGTATTAAAAAACCCCAACATTACGCTGCAGTAAAGCAGGAAAAACTATTAAATGTTTAAATCATTTGGTGAAGAACTATTCTCAATTTTACTACAGAGTTTAACAGGCAAGGAATCCAAGAGCAAAGGGACGTGCCAGATCTTCTTATTTGTTTACCTCCCTTGTAGAGGCTCTCCTGCTCCATGTGCTTCATCCTCATAATATGATTTCCAGTAATATCTTCATTCTTCTCTTTCTCTTCAAAGCCAAGCTTTCTTCTACTTTCTTTGGGGGCCCTGCTATTGCCTATTCACAGCCCAGTAAGAAGTAATCAACATAGAGCTGGTAACCAACTGCTAGTTACAGTGGTTTTATAAACATTCTGAAGAAACTAGTTCTACCAATTTTAAAGTGTATCAAAGGTCCCTATGCAGATATTTTCAGAATGGCGATGATACCAGACAGAATTCCTTCTCCACCAAAGATACCTGTGACAAGGCAAATCCCCTTCCACCAAGTACCCTGCTCCTTGGGAAAACCATGCACACATGAATTAAACACTGGGCTAAACAAAAGTACTGATCAGTTACACATATTGATTTGCTTTTAAAAATATAATTAAGTTGATATCTATCTGGTCAGATAAAGTCATATACCTATACAGATAAAGTCAATTATTCAAATTAGTTATGGCAGATTTATGGTTTAATCTGACTCAGGGAGTTTATTAACTAAGAACAGAGGATGAGAAAATATTATGGGGAACTACATGTTAGTTCCGCTCTTTGCTTTATCCTGGGCATCTGCTGATTGCCATTTTGGGGCTTAGATGTACACATATACACAAAGGACACATATAGCTTATTAAACTTGCCGTTTTCACTGAAGATACAGAACTGGATATGAACAATTACTCTTAAAGAACTACAGAAGATTATCAAATAAGCATGTAGGAGAGTCAGAATTAACTTTGCTTGCACAGATATTTTAAAAATGAGTATAAGGTTGGTTTGGTAGTTTCTAATTTTCCATTTCTTCAAAATGAGTAAGGTTATACCAGCTGACATAGTCCTAAATACAGGTATAGCAATATTTATGAATTACTCTGCTATGTCTTTAGTAATTTTAAACAACATAGCACAGGGGTAAAGGTCTGGCTTCCTTGAAGGCAGTGGCAAAATTCTTGCTTAGTTCTGTGAAGTCAGACTTTATGTGCTTCCTATGTTATGAGTGAAGAAAACACTTTTCCTTTTTTCCAAGAAATCAGTGGAAAGAACACCTCTTTGCTACAGGTCGTTTGCCACATTTGTTCAGATGTGAAGAGATGTAGTGCTCATTTGGTAAAGCTCCCGCCGGTCTGCCTGCTTTTCACTACAACAAGGTACACCAGTGAGATGCTTATTCATCAGTACCACCACACCCTAGGTGCTCTTCCTTCATAGCCCCCTTTTCAGAGCTACCTCTACTGCTATCAGGGACCCGAACAAACTGTTACGGTTTTCTGCCTCTAATACTATAATCAATTTCTTTGCAAAGCTTTATTATTTTGCAATAAAGAGCAAGCTATGGAAAATTAAAGCTGTACAATAACTACTATTTTCAGGCTGAAGACATAATAATTTTTAAGCAGCTTTGTAACATAAAGACAAACAACAGTCTGTAGATATGCTAAATATTATTGTGTCCTCTGTTTCCAAGATCTGCTTTAGTGCCTTGGAACACCCTATGGACTGGAAAAATGTGGGAATGATTTCTCACTACTTAATTTCATTATTTTCAAGGCTTGACAACCCTATAAATCTCATTTTCTCTCTGCTAACTTAAACTTTGTGCAAAACAATACATAAAGGCATAAGCAGATTACTTGTCTTATATAAAATACATATAAATTTATAAGAATTTAATAACATTGTAATTTACTCCATATTTAATAACATTGTCATTTTAAAACTCCATATTAAAATTGCTGCCTTCTAAACAAAATACTGAAATTACCCTTCTACTTTTTCAACCCAAACCTTGGTCTGTGCAACCCTTCCACGCACAGAATTAGTTGATTTTCATATGCCTTGGTAAAACTCCTCCTTATTTTCTTTTTCCTGTTTTTTCTTTTCTGTCAAGTGACTTTGCTTTCTTTATTAAAGCATTTTGCTTCCTTTCCTTCTTTATTTCTTGTTGATTCTCTGTCTCGTGTTCTAGTGTCCTAGTTGCACTGTCTCCCTTACATTTTTTTTCTTCCAATTTCTTCAAGCTGAGAAATCGCTCCCTTCTGCATTTAAATTCACTGGTTGGTAATGGCCAAACCTGCTAGCAGAGGAACTGCCAAGAGGACTGGTCCTTGAGGCTGGCAGCTCCCTGGTGGGAAGAGAGCCACACTTCTACCACTCCCATCAGCCTGCTCTGCTTTTCAGGAGCAGTGGGAAGGAAAGTAGGAACAAAGTACTGCTGGCACAGCCCCACTTTGCTGCTCTGCTCTCTGGATGAAGCCTGGCAACAAACTCAAGCCTAGAAATAAATGTTTTGAACAGAAATATACTGCTTCAGTCCAGCCGCTCTTCTAGACTGACCTTCTTCTTTTGCTTCAATGGAAATTAAAGCTAATGGTGCCAGCTTCAGCATGCACAAAGGGATTAACTATTGTGATTCATGTTAAATTGCCACACTAATTTAATTCTGTGAGACCTCACGGCTTTGCTTTGAAATGGCTTTTATAAATTGCAAAGTGCTCTTATTGGGTACCCTGGGTTACCAGTTCCATCACATTCCTATTTCTCCGTTTTCATCTATCACAACAATAAACATATTACCTAGCTTGCAACCACAAGTATCTAAAATAATTTCTCAACATACTAGCTGTAGCACATTAAATCTCTGTTCTATTGCTAAAGAAACATTGTACAACATTATAATTTGTCAGAAAATACATTTTGTTTTATAAATTTTATAGTAAGACCTTCATAAAAATAGGCTGTTGCACCTGTCAAAAACCCCTCACATTTTAAAAACCATGCCAGTAAGTGCTGTCCAAGGACTCTAAATAAATGTTTAAGACATCATATGATTTTGCATCAGTAAAGTGAGTTAATATTACCCCATGAGTCACCTAGTTAATTCACTGTAAATTTATGTGATGGCATAAGATGGGAGGTGAACACACATTTCCACAGATCCTTCAGGGCAAATCAAATATGCAAGCTGGGACAAGACAAATAATTACAAAATATTAACAAGCTGCAAAAATCCATTTTCTCTACTTTCAGCTTGGTATTATGCCAGTGCTCACATGCTTATGCTTCCTTCCTGGTACTGGGGACAGCCAGAAAGCAATGAAAGCCATGAAAATTCCATGTACGATAACAGTACTAACAGAATTGCAAAAGCCATGGCAGTCAGCTACATCCTCTTCTAAAATGATAATAATACACAAGCGTAGCAAAAGATTTCGTCAATAATCTAAAGTAAATACTTCCCACATACTAAAAAAGAGTGCATCATTTTACTTATTAATAGGAAATAACTGTAATTAGCAGTGTAAGGAAATACGTCAAAGGAAGAGTACACCCAGTAAGAAGAAACTGAATTGTAGGCTATGATTTACAAGAGTGAATCTACAAAAGGAACTCAACAGCATCCAAACACACAGATTCTCATTTTCTCTCTCTGTAACTTCATACTGCATCCATCCCTATGTAAAAATATATAGAAAAAATCAAACACATAGAAGAAAAAGACGATTTTAGCAATGCAGTTTCATAGGAATGAGCAGTGTCAGCATAAATACTTGTATATAAAGGGGCATTATCACCAGTATTAACAGGAGGCTACTAGGCTTTGGTTTCCATGTGCTGTTTTTTGATACATGTTACTCTGTATTACTAAGTAGTAACCTCATACATAAATAACCTTGAAATAATTATATTCAAATTTTGCAATCTTATTAACTTTTGATCAAATAAATGTATTGCACTGAAACTGCCATCTGCTGAACCTGTTTCTTGACTGTGTTTGACCCTTCTGCAACATGGAAATAATCACAAACAATACTGTAGAAAATACAAAAATAACACCTTAACAGAATTTTCTCTTACGTAATCTGCACAGATTTGACTAAAATAAATGAAGTCTTTGTCCTGTGTTAGTGAATGAATCTTTCCTCGATTTCTGCTGATCAGTGAAAAACTAGGAAAGAAAATACAACTCAGAATTACTAAAATCCATATAAATGCTCCTGTATAAGATGTTTATGCAACGAACTGGAACATCCTCAGTGGCATTTAAAATAATCTTGTTTTTGAAGCAGATATGAAAATTCTTTTGATTCGTGACATCAGCTTAATACTAACTGATACAGAAAGCAAGCAGCTGCTCCCATTAATCGTTACTCCAAAGTTTTATGTTCACTACATTTCTGTATACTTCTCAGGGAAACAACAGGACTGATTACTCCCAGAGAAGTAACTGCGTGAACTAATTAACAGTTTGCTCTGATAATTTCAACATCACCAAGTTAAAATCAAGTAAGGGAAGCTCTGGGTGTGCCCCACCTGCAGAAAAAAGGTGTCTTCTTACCACATGAGAAACTTCGAGTTTCTAAACTTGGCAGACCAACCAAATTCTGGGTTTGCTCAACAGTAATTCCATCAACCCAAACCCATCCGTCGTTTCATTGAGATTTTACCTCACCACCGGTTACCAAATGTTACCTAAATCTGCTAAGAACAGACCCTTCCAGCTCCCCAAAGATGACCAAACCTTTTTCAAGAGACAGACTAATTTGATAGCACCTCTGAAGTCAGAAACAAAACAGCAACTGTGTTACTTTTACATACACATAGGAGTACTTCAAGCTTCTGAAAAAATTCATCAGCATAAGAAGATGCTGCTAAGAAACCCCATCCTTTCACTGAAACAGGCTTCCTAAGTTTTTCAATTTATTTAAACCATTCAAGCAAAGAGGGCACTAACACGGAGCTTCTCTTCAACACATATCCAGCAATCCCAGTTTTGTTTCAGGCAGCCCTGCTTCAGTGGCACGTGAAGCTGTCTCTGAACATCCAGGGCTGTGTTGCTGCCCAAGCTTTTTCAATTCTTTTCTTCCTAGGTAACCAAAAGCAGTTGACAGGCAGAACTGTAAAAACATTTTGGAACACGTACGACTAAGCAGACTGGGTGACCTGTATATGCAGCACAGATGTCCAGAAAGACCTCTGGGGCAGGAACTTAACACTTGTGCATTTTTGTAGAGAGCTAAGGCAACAGAAGTCATAATGTGCACAAGCCCTTGAAGTGCTACAACTATATAAACACTGCAATATAAATAGTTACCTACCACACAGTTCTTTTGTCTCAATGTCTGACCTGAATCTTAAAAACCTGGGTTTGGTGAGCCATTCTGGAAGATGTACTATCTCCTACATAACAGTTACCAAAATAGCTATGAAGACATCTAAAATCCTGCAACTTTTTCCTCATTCTTTCCTACCAATGGAGTCAGCATCCACACGCATTTGCCAAACCTTCAAAATCTTTTATCTGCAATGAAATTTAAACTCCTTCTAGCATGTCTTTGAAGTAACCATGATTGGTCACATCACTGAAGTTTGATCAACCAATCTGGACATCATTAGAGCAACATCACTCAAAATACCATCACATTTTTTGTCTAGTTTTTTAGTAATGGTTTTATATTATCCCGATTTACCTGCGTATCAAATGTAATCAGCCTCTGTACAAGGTAGATAGTACCGCTGTGGCTGGGACAAAAGCAATGAATGCCCATGAAGCAATGGCCTACCATGTACTGCTTATTTCTCCAAACACATTCCAAGGCAATAGAAAAACAAAAGAGTATGAATTATATTATCATTTGAGGAGGCACATAAAAAGACAAGATTCTCCTAAGAAAAGAGGGGAATTGGACAAAAAATTCACCTGGGTGGGGAAGGAAGGCAGCAAAGCCTGCAAATGAGAGGAAAAAAACCCTAAACTACTAAATTTCAGATTCTCCAAATGCTTTTTAGGAAGGCAAATCTTTTTCTTTTCAATTCGTTTCACAGGATATACATCCATAAGTAGTGCACATTACATCTGTTACTGTGTGAATAACCTAGCAAACTACACAGGAGCATAATGCTCTGAAATGATTTCTGAAGTCTTAGTTGCTGACAATAGAAAAAAGTACTGTAGCACCTTAACTTACAAAATATTCTATTTGTTTCTAGTCCTGCTTTTCCATTTAATTTTAATTTATTTTACTAAAATTTTAAAATACAAGAAAGCTTTAAAAAGTATCCACCTGAATTTAGTTCTTTTGGCAGATATTTTATTCCAGGCTTCTCTAATTCCTTTTATATGGACTGGAACCTTAAAAAGCATGCTTTGATATTCAGAGCCTAACCATTTTATTGAAACCTCCTGACAGCCTGCTTCTCAGAAGCAAAAATACATTATCTCACCAAAAGACCTGCTCTCTTTTGCATATAGCTACCTAGCACCGCATGCCATGTTTCCTGTAATTCACAGAACTGCACATCAGAGAGAACCAATGCTGAGAGTACATACAGGAGAAGTTATTCTTTTGGTTAAGCATATAGCTATTTATATAATGGTAAGATGCTTTCTATGTCCATAAATGAATTTGTTCCCTCCGAGGGAGGGAATTTCAGTCTCTTATCAAGTAAGTACAGAGTAGCAACATAATATTGCTTCTGAAACAGCAATACCAAGTCTGATATATATGCAATGATGTATACATACCTGTCTATAGAAAGCTACAGTATATGCCCCATGATTTCAAAACATTTCTAGAAGAATATTATACATTTTTGTCAAGTCAATGTATGTCAGACACTTCGGTTTAATACTTATTTCAGGAAGAGAAGGTTAAGGGATCCCCGGTTTTGTCCACTTTATAAATTATTTCAGAATACATTTTAGAACTTCATAATCTGTTAAAAGATATAACATCCTGTCCTCTGCATTACTAATAAAAATGGTTACTCTCAGCTTGGCAAATACACATTTCTTGTAGTTTTTACAGCATAGGGTGTAATGAATTAACTACACACTAGGCACTAAGCATCTAAAATATTCCCCATGCTAACTGAAAAGAATGCTGCATACTAATTAAAGACTGACATACTCTTTGACCCCAACCATCTCTCCTTGAACACAAAACCTCTTGCATTTTCCAAATGTCACGTCTCGCTGCTTTTCCATAGAAGCATACAAGACTTCAAATATAGCAGAAATGCTGAGTTTATAATGTACCAGAGGAGAATGAGAGAAAGACAGGAAATGCTTGTATATTGACTATTGTAGATATTCAGGTTAAAAACCAAACATCCTTCATGAACATACCCAGCCTCATTTGGTCCAATTAATGTGCTCCCAATTTTGTTTGCATATTGAAAAAAAATTTCACATTACTGAAACTACCCTCCTTTTATTCATTTTTCTTTGTTTAATCACTTCACAATTCAATCATTTCATAGT
>JAVHNF010023403.1:0-20630 GCA_034783455.1 Micropsitta finschii | reverse complement strand
CTGAGATGGCATCCCTGGGAAACAGGTTGTTGAGGGTGGGAGAAATCATCTCAGATGTGCTATAGACAGCAATTTCTGGCTAAGGGCACCAGATAAAGCCTCAAAAGATGCCAGGCACCAGGGCATTCTTAATACCCCTTGGATTGCTCCATGCCTTGATGTTCTGGTTTCTGAATTGAAGAAAAGAAAGGAAAAAAAAAGGGAAAAAAAAGGAAAAAAATCAAAAGTGTGGGTTTCCATGGAGACAAGTGTTCTAAAATCTGAGGGCAGGCGAGCTGTGTATTTTGTGTTTTGATGCACACGCTTGGGTTTAACTTTAGGGGAAGGGTTGGCTGAGGCTGCAGCTTAGACCAGAACTCTTTAGAGGGAAAATATATTGGTGTGGGGGTGTGTTTGGTAGGATTCTGGGGTTTCAGTCAAGAAGGGGGAAGAAAACCCTCTTCAGGCCTCTTCAAAGGGATTTTCAAAGGGAAAAGTAACAACTAAAACCCAACATGATGAAAGCATTTGGGCATAATGATCATCTCAACATGCCTATAGTTTAAAACCCAACCTCCACCTACCATCTCCCTTTGCCAATAGGGAAAAGACAAGTGTCCTCTGCTGGCCATGAAGCACTTGAGAAGCTAGAGATGAATTGACACAGCCAGGAGTACTGAGATAAAGGCAGTGGTGAAGAAAAAGGACCTTGGGCCACAGTCTGCTTTTGCTTTCCACACATCTGCTCATCCGGCAGAAATATCACAAGCTCACTAATGATGTGTTGGGTTCTTCACAGTGGCTCGTGAGCTCTTGATACATTGGGGCTTAATTGATTAGCTTTTCAGGGCCCTGATTGCAGCGGCTTTAAGGAATTGCAGTGAGTGAGGAGCAGAAGGTGACAGGAAGTGTTAGCACTTCATTTGGAGGGCTGGGTTAATGATTTGTGTGCAGGCAAAAAATTGGAATTAATTCTCTGGGAAGAAAACCCGCTTTGACCAAAGTGAGATATCAAATCTGCTAATGACATGTCAAACCAGGTGCTGAGGAGCTGCTGCCCAAGCCTTAACCCTTGCAGGATTTAAAGCAGTGTGGTCTTGAGATACGATGCCAAATCTTGACGCTCCTTCCAATAGATCTCCTCGGGTCATTCCATTTTCTTTTCAAGGTCATCTAATTCTTCACTATGAGAATAGTGCGGTGCTGGCACAGGCTGCCCAGAGAAGCTGTGGCTGCCCCATCCCTGGCAGTGTTCAAGGCCAGGTTGGATGGCACTTGGAGCAACCTGCTCTAGTGGAAGGTGTCCTTGCCCGTGGCAGGGGGTTGGAGCTGGATGAGCTTTAAGGTCCCTTCCAACCCAAACCGGTCTGGATTCTATGGTATTGAATAGGAAGATGGTGAAGACAGAAAGTGGAGTGAGTATTGGGCAGAACAGCTGGATGTAGAAAGCTTTTCTTAGTTCATCAAGAGATAGACAAGGGCATCAAGAGGGCTGCACGCTCCCCTTCTGTCTGTCTCCAGTACTAACTGTACTAACCCACTGTGACAGTCAGGTATATAAATATATATCCTATCACCACAGAGTCCCCAAAGTATGGGGCTGTCCTTTTTTACCCAGCATATTTGCTGCTTCATGCTCGAAATACAGGTGTCCTCAAAACCATTTCTGATGCAGAGAGAAAGGGCTCCTGGAAAAAGCAGCTTTAAACCCCCCATTTATTTGGAGGAAAAGCCCTAACAAGAAGGTTTACTCATGGCACCAATCCTGAGCACAGAGAGGAGAAAGGCAGCTCTTCTAAACGACCCCTACAGTGGGAATATGAATGCTTTGTTTCAATAACATTTAACAGCAATTGCCTCTGTAACCCCTGGCCTGCTGTGATTAAATATTAATATCCTTCCAGTCTGTGCTCTTGCTCTGGTTTTTGCCTCTGGTTTCTAAATGAAGCTGCCCGGTCTTGGCCTTTCTTCGGAACATGAGGATGGAGTATAGATGAGGTATGTGAAGAAATGCTGGATTGAACCAGCCCAAGTAAAGCTGTGAATTGTGCTCTAAGGCTTGCATTAAAAAAGAGCTGGGCTACAAAGTTGCTGAACTCAGGGGAATCTAATAACACTCAGCCACCAGCAAAGTGATTAAATGCTGGGTCCTAATTCTGTAAGTGCCTTGTTGATGGTTCCTCTGGGTGCCTCATGGCACAATATAACTAATCTGCTAACTGGGCAGGTGTGTGATCACACCTCTGCCTGGTAAAACAGGGATGCTGAAATGAATTGCTGTGATTTTTTACTAATGAGTAAGGGAAAAGGGTGGCGGGTTGGTGGATGATGTGCTACTGTTATTGGGTGTCCTGTTGCCTTCTAGGTACCGGATGGAAGAAGAGGGAATGTGGGGCTGAAGTAGGATGCTCCACAGGGAAAGAGGAGGGAAAGGCAGAGACAGGGGTCAGTCTGGCTGTGCTCCCACTTCTTTCCTACTGGATGGTTTCAGATTTTGGCTCTTGGATTGAAATAAACCCTATTTTCCCTAAAAATTCATATTCAAGATATACAGAGAAGATTCCACTTAACAAGGGCTTTTTGCTCTGGACAGTGCAATGTTCCTGTTGCTCAGCATCACTCTTTTTATGGAAACTCAAGTTGTGCTGGGTTTGGGGATGTGTCAGGGCTTTGATTTCTCCTTTCTGTCTCTATGCTTGGCCAGCATCAGGAACCAGCTCCTGAAACAAAGAGCCCAGGATGGTCCACAGCCAGCAGTGACATCCCTTGCTTCCATCGCGCTGCTTCCTGCTTCCCTGCTGCTCCCTCTCTCTGCCTCCACAGTAGATGATTTGCTCGACCTTTAGATGGGAGATCTTCAAAAATCAGCCAGGCTGATCAGGAATGTAATGCTGATTGAGGAGGTAATGTGGCTGTCCCCGATGCGCCCCGGCAGGCTGGGGGCAGTTTGACGCTCCTGATGGCGATAGCTTTCAAATGAACTTCACTGCTGCGGCCCTGTTTAATCCAAAGGGGTCATTTATTTCAATTTTAAAGGACTAAAGTGTGTGAACACTAGTGTCTCGCTGCTGCAGTGGCTGAAAACCTGAGCTACTTGTCAGCTGTGCATTATCTAAGGTGCTCCATCCCAGAGGAGCCTGCAGCCAGAGCATGGGAGAAGCATCTCTGGCTGCTCTGTGTACCACACCCTGTGTTGCCCTGGCTTCCAGTACCCCTACAGCTCTTCTTTATAAAGATTAACCAAACCTAATAGCCGGGTGAGAGCAGGACCTGTGATTCCTTGGCGTGAAGCAGGGAATGCAAGGAAATCACAGAAAGCCATGGCTGAATTACTAGAAGGAAGCTAATCCTTTTGAAATGGGCTCAGGGCACTTTGCAAAAGAAGCGGTCCACGAAAGGACATGGTGCCTTTGGTATAAAAGGCTCTGTTCCACCAGCCCTGCTTTGCAGGAGGTGGTAGCCTGTCCCTGTAAGATCTGGGATCTCCTTTGGAAAGCACCTGATCTTACAACCATGTTGTTCTGGCTGCAAAAAAAAAAAAAAAAAAATAAAAATAGAAAATAATAGAAAAGAAAAAGGGATAACAAAATACATCCAACCCCAAACAAACATGTCAATTAGTGTAATCAGCTCTAATGAGGAAAGGGAAGCCAAATACAACACTTTACATTGCTGTTTGGGTTGGCTTATTGCAGGCAATCCCTGCTTCTCTGCTCCATGCATACTGGGGGTAGTTGTGGCATCACAGGAGCATGTGACCACAGCACTCCCGCTGGGTTTGGGGTTGGTGCTGGTGTCACCCCTTTTATGGGGAGGTGAGGAACAGTAACTCCCTGACTTGCAGCTTTCAATCAGAAACAAAAGGGGATGATTTATAATTTGCTGTTATTGTGCTGCTTCACGACTTTCTGCCGTTGCGAGCCAGCCCTGGCAACTGGGCCTTTGGACCAGGAGAAAGAATTGCTTTTCCTTCTATTTACCCAATAAATAATAACAATAATAATAATAATTGCCATAATGGCAACAATAAAACCCATCCATCTCCTTCTCTCTCCTCCCAAGCGCATCGTGGTGAGCCTAGCTTTCGGCATCGATTTATTTATCAGGTGGATTCGGCATGGTTGACTTTAATGCAAGCTGTCACCAAACAAATATCCCTGCAGCACACCAAGTATTAAAACCATCTTTCATGGATTCAAATCTTGCAAGAAGGGCCATCAGAGAAGTGAGGACCAAGACTGGAGGCTCAGCATTACTTTTACCCTCCAATTAATTGCTACATACTCAGCATCCTCATTTGGTCCCCAAATCCCAGCAGGGGATATCAGGGCTATAACAAGACCTGGACCAGAGAGACTGGATGCTGCAACCATCTTCACAGCAGAAAAGTCCTCCCAGTTAACTGCTCTCTTTTGCACACCTCTGGATGTAAGGGCTTTTCTTCATTTAGTAGTGGTGCTGAATAAGTTATTACAGGTTGGGCAATAATTACAGTGACTGCACAGGGAAATGGATGCTGGCCGGGGATCATCAGATACCTGAGTGTTGGTCTGCAAGGATAGCTCGATCCATCCTGGCACTTGCTGCTTCTTTTTGCCTTCCTTTTCTAGGCATGTGGGATAAGGAGAGAGGGGGAAAGGAGGGATATCTGCTGGCAAAATGGCCTGAGCCAGAGTAAACCTCACAACAGAACTTGAGGGTGGTCCTAGTTGTGTATATCCCATCTGAGAGGCAGAAAAAGTAGGATAAATGAGGAGGACAAGCTGCTATTCCAGAGGCCAGAATGTGGTGGGTATTTCTCATCCACAGCCTGCTCCAGGGTGCATGCTTTTACCCTTTGGACCTCCCTAAATCACATTGGCAGAAGTCTGTATGAGGCAAGAAACTGTCTTGTAAAACAGAACTGGGCTGAAGACCAGGATGCAAACGCTACATCTCAAAGCATTCAACCCCAGCAAAGAATCCTTTCCCACGTTTATTTTGGCAGAACCTGCATTAAGCACCATAGGCATGTCCATCCTAAAGAGATTCCCAAGTTCTTCCAGAATCCAGACGCCTCAGGGTCAGGTTCCCTGTGAATAAAGAGCTTGAAAATGAAACAGGTCTCTTCAAAGAGAGGATCTCCAAACCTGCAAGACTTGTTCCTTCTGACTCCTCTGCTGCAGATTTTATTTCATTTAATATTTTATTTCTCTCTCTTTTCATTCCCCTGAGAGACATGATTTGAGGAACGGCTGCTGACTCCCCTGCTGCTCTGCTGCTCCCGCAAACAGCCAGACAGCTATCACACAGCTCCTTTAATGGCCCAGCAACACATATAGCGAATAAACCTAATGGGGAGCAGCAGTGCTGGCTTCCCAAATGGAGCCTGGCCGATGCTTCTCTATAGATCCAGCTGCCTGGGGGAGCAACATCCAGAGGCCACCATCGTGGGCAAAGCTACTTATTAATTACTGGAAACGAATAGGTGCACTTCTACACCTGGCCCCTATATGGTCCCTAAGGGGACATTAGAGAAGATCAGTGTTTGGAGGGAGGAGGATGCTGAGCTATGCAGGGGGGTGAGGAGCAGAGGGGATGTTCAGTGCATGAGGGACACGCATGTCAAGTCATTTGAGATCCTGGTGGACTTTGCTGCGAGCAGGGTTTAATCAGAGCCTGGCAAACAGTTTTCCTAAGGGTTGGTGCAAGGAAAAGGGCCAGAATGGTGTCGTTTCAAAGAGAGTGGACAAAACATAATCATATACTGGAAGGACTAATCCTGGATTATCATCAGGGGTTGGAAGGGATAAACCATATCTAAGCACACAGCTTTCATCCCACAGGGCTTTGCAGAGCCATTGCATGCAGCCCTGTTGTATTGCAGCTGCCTCTGGGATGCAGAGACAGCAAGTGAGAGTGGGAAAGGGAGGGCACCACTGCCAAGGATGGGGTAGAAAGCTTGGCTGCAGCAGAAGACCCTCACGGGGGAGAGAAGCCTTTCCTCTCAGGTCGTTTGCCTTGATAGCAGAAGGATGCCCCCAGGTCTCATGGCCGGCATCGTGACCGCTGGCTGGCAGACGTCACTTTTCTCCTCCTTATCTTTTTGGCTTCTCTCCTGAAGTACAAATTGACCTCTCAGAATTCTCTCCTTTAATGCCCTTGTTCTAAAATGTTAATAACTGGTCAGTGACAGGCTGATTAAGCCTTCCTTCCTCCCTTATTTAGATTGGTGTCACTGCACCAGCTCTAACGGAGCCGTAAAGAACATTAACACCCGCTCGGCACTGACAGGGCAAACTATTCCCTGGGAATTGATAAGGGCTTTTTCTGGAAATGAATTTGGCGCTGGCAAAACAAACGGATGCCTTGAGCTCCATCCATCTCCCTTCCTTTAATAACTTTCATTTGTTTGGCGCTATCTCCAACACCAATTAATGTAACAAATGCTTTTTTGTCCCAGAAGGGATTTTTGCAGGAGCTTCAAGTGGGACGGTTCGACTTCTTTCCCTTCTTCTTCACCTCTTGGCTTGTCTCTGCATAATCTATACCCATATCCATATATTCTATATCTATACCATGTAATCTGTATGTAGACCTCTACCTATACCTGTACTATATCCATATCATATCATCCATATCCATAAAATAAATATATGTCTATAACCTCAGGATGCATATCCATGTCCATGTCCATAACCATATCGTCTATATACATAGCATCTATATCTGCATTTACGTAAGCTGAGAAGGGGCTGGGGGATGCTGTGGGGCAGAGGAGGGGAGTGATTTAACAGTGGGGTGAAGCCACTGCCCAGAGAAGGACCCCAGTATCCATGTGGCCCCAAGATTATGCTGCTGAGAAATCACTGGTCACTGCTCACATCTGTGACAGGAATGGCAAGAGCCAAAGCTGCTAAACCCAGTGTTTTGGAGAAGATACGCCCTGGAACAGAGCAAAATCCTTGCAATTGCTTTTTCCCTGGAAAAAAGATTGCCTCTGCTTGTGCAGTTTGGGCAGCTCAAAAGCTCTGGGCTGCTGCATGGGGAGACAAGATGCCCTCGGTCTGGTTCTCGTGGGGAGTCATATCTGTTTCTGCATTTCTTGCTCAAATGGTGGCTCTGAGAGTCAGAAAAGGCTCTTTTTTATTTGCCCATGTAGACTGAGAAGGGTCGTTCTGGAAATGATGCTGCAAAAATAACCCCAAAGCTCCTAGCAATCAATGCAAGGAACCTTAATTCAGGTCCTGCATCCCCTGTTTTATCACATTTAGGGGATTTAAACACACTCTTGCCCACCCTCTGTGGGTACAGGGAAGAGACTGGAGAAGGGAGGAAGCTGCCTGTGTGCAAGCATAAGCATATGAAAGCATCACTTTGGTGTTTAAGCATGCCTAAATCCCTGCCACTCTGACCCTTTGCAGGACACAGCCTGAGCTTTCTCAAGGATGGGCTTGGAACCATGAAGCTGGTGATTTAAATTACCAGCAGAGAGAAGAGAGGGATTTAATTTACAGCTGGGTAAGTGCTGCATGGGGCAAGTCAAGAGTTTTCCCTTTTATAGCTTGTATCCCACTGTTCGGATATAATCTCTTATAGAGCAGTAAATATGTGTCCCCTGTAAATACTTGTATACAACTTCAGGGCGGCTGCTCCCTGACCCTGAGGCTGCTAAATCCTCCTCCTGCAAAGCCCTGGGCTAAATCCAGAGGCGATACCTGTGAGGTTTACTCCTCCTAACTGGGTTGCAACACCACTGCAGTGTTTTAAGACACACATGCCCCTCACCAAGCAACGTAAAAAACCCTGGAAGAATGAGAAAGTGCAAATGGGAGGGGATAAAGCCAATACTACAGCAGCTGGGAGAAAGGAGATATATGTATGTGTACATGTTTCTTCAAGAGTGAGAAATAATAAGCCTTAGGCTTTGGTCAGCTGTCAGTAGTCGGTGATAAGGATGGGGGAGTTTAAATCCCATTTAGACACAATCCTGGGGGAAGCACTGGAGTAGGGAAGGCAGTGGGAGGCAGCACAGATCCTGATGGTGGAAATCTCTCCTCTGGAGTGGGATCAAACCCATCCAGGGAGAAGAAACTGGGTGCTTGATCTCTCTCCATCACTTTTGAACCCTATTTCTTTGCAGTGGAGGAGCATTTCTAAGCCTTTGCTGGATGCTTTGGCGCTCAGTCGTCTATGAAAACAAATGTAAAACTGAGGCCAGAGCTGAGGGACAGCTTCAAGCTTGCTTGGATTTGCTATACGTCATGAGGCATCCAACTCCTTCCCTTTATTAAAATGGTATAAAATAAAATCCTGCTCCTGTTTGCTTTCTCTAGAGATGGCTGCTTTTTGGAGCAGCAAGACGATGGGAGTTTCTAGCCCAGGCAGCTCTGGCTTCTCTGCCAAGCAAAACACGAGCAGAATGGGACAAAATACACTAAGAAAAAGCTACAGTACAAAATAAAACCTTACATCTTCCCTTGCAAATGGAGAGAACACCATTTTCTGGTGCAAGTAAATAATTAAATGGGGTTACAAGGGTGCAACTTGCAATGGCCTCTCTCCATCCTTAACCTCTGCAAAGGTATCTGATTTCTCCAGACGGATAGATTTTGAGCCAAAAAGGCCTAGGAGAAGGTACAAGTGCAGTTTTGAGCACACAGCTTTGCCTGTCTCTGTGAGGAGTCTAATTACTAGAGCCATTGACTTGTTATCAACCCCAGCATGGAGCAGTGCAGGAAGCTGGTGATGCTCAGCTCCCTGGGGTCCTTTATCTGCAGGAATAAGGCTGTGCTAGGCAGAGGGCATTATAAGCAGGTAAAAACAAGGCTTTTATTAGGTGATATGAGCAAGAGGACCTAAATCCCAAGGAAAACAGAAAAGATGCAGATGCCTCAGTTGCCAACTGAGGGCAGATTTTCACTTCTCAGTGGCCCAACCAATGCACTAAATGGGGTATATGAATCATACCCTGTCAGCTACAGTCACAGACAGGTTTGGGTTAGAAGGGATGGGGCAGCCACAGCTTCTTTATGCACCCTGTGCCAGTGCCTCAGCACCCTCACAGGGAAGAGCTTCTGGCTAAGATCTCATCTAAATCTATCCTCTGTCAGTTTAAAGCCATCCCCCTTGTCCTATCACTATACGTCCTTGTCAAAAGTTCCTCTTTTTAGGTGTAGGACTTTATTCAGAGCAAGTTTTGCAAACCAATAAAACATGGGGGAGTTTTGCACAACTGTGACTCCAAATAGTTTTTGTCCAGGTTTAGGAATAACCTAAGGAGCTGCCTTCCTGATCCATCCTTGCTGCCCTACCTGTACTGCTCCCTTTGCTCCTAATCTATTTTGTGTTGGTAACTCCTGACCCACGGTCTGGCTGCTGCAGACATCAGGCATTACTGATGTTAAGACCCAGATCTCAAACATCTAGAAAGAAATGTATAAATGTTGTTGGCTAAAAAATATATATGAGAAAGCTCCAGATCTTTCTAGTTCAGATTTAAGCCAAGAAACCTTTCCTGTACGTTTCTTTTTTCTCCTGCATAGATTCTCGCCTTTTCCTTCAACACCTTCTGGTACTAATAACTCATACCAGGTAGCAGGAGATGGGATCTGGATTTGATTACTGATCTGATTTAGTCTGTCAACCTGCGTGTCTCTCTGCAGAGATTGCAAGTGTTTCATGGGCAATTTGCAATGAAAGAGAGAAGCTTAAGGAATGATTTATTCCATAACAATAGCAATGATAATAACTGAAGGACTGGATGTGTGTAGCATCCTGCACACAGGGTGCCGGTTCCACCAGGCTCTGCAAGCTGTTGTAATGCAAGCAATAGCGGCAGATGTGCTTCAAAAGGGAGGAATCTGAATTTCATATTCCTTCGGCGTCTTCTCCTTGGTGTAAAGGAATAATACAGAGGTTAGATCTCTTCTGTGATGATTTAGGCTAGAAATTAGGGTGGTTTCTGTTGGGAAATCAGAGTCAGACCCATTGCAAACCCTGCCAAGTCACTTAACTTCTCTCTATGCTGTCCCCCTCTCACCTTGCAAGGATCACTGCATGAGCCTGGAAGCTGCTAGGATACAGCAAAATGGGAACAGTGAAAAGCCAGTGAATAGGTTGTGCACCAAAGCAGGCATCTCCTCTCTGTGCATCCGTCATGGGAATAGGCTGCAATCAGATGTCAAGAGTTGCTGTGTCAAAAAATATCTTGTCCTTTCTCCACCTGTACGTTATTTATTCAGTGAAGGATGCGTCTCACCTGAGAAGTCCTTAAGATGCCACAGACAAGCTCTTCTCTGATTAAGTGCTAAGAGAAGCTCCTAAGAGGGTTGTTCAACGTCGTCAGGAGAGGCAATGAATCAGCAAGCGTGTCTCATTCCATTGCTCCGTCAGCACGCAGTGCCGGGAGCGAGGATGGCAGGCACAGACTGCTTCGGTGTCCCCAGCCCCAGAGCCAGTGTCTGGAGTCACTGATGGGCTGTGACAGTGCTGGGACCCTCCCTGGAAAGGGGTGTCTGTCATCAGTAGGGTCACAGTGACCTTACCAATAGTTTCTGAAGATCCTGGGGAGCCTCGACTCTGAAATTCTCATTCCCAGGCATCAACACATCCTCACCATCTCATCTGAGCACATTCCAGCCCCATTCATTAGGCACAGCTTCATTACCCACTCCATAGAAGATGAACACTTTTGTGTGTATCACAGGCAAGTCACTCTTTCTCCCCTCTCTCTTTTGCACTAATTATTATCATCCCCGGGTATTAGCACTAAGGATGGGTCCATCTCCTTTTCACCATCTAGAAATCTCTTCATCCCTGAGGACAGGAGACAAAACCTCTGCAGCTACTGGTGCACCCAGATTTATTTCACTGAGCTCAAAACACTTTGATGTCCTGTTTTAGGGCAATGGAGCAAAAAACTCAGGAAGATTATTGCAGCGAAACCTGCTGTCTGCTGGGCATGTCTTTGCAATGTCAATTCTCTGTGTGTGAAATCCAGAAATGTTCCTTGACCTTGACCATTACCTGCTCATCTGCTGCTTGGAAGAGACCTCTGCTCAGGAGAAAATCAGGAGAGCCCCTTTGCTCCCAGTGTGATGGGGCAAGCATCTTCTATCTTCCACGGATGCTGTGCTCCTTTTGCAAACTACTCTTGCCTTGGAAAGGAGCTTAAACATTTCTACTCTCAAGTGAAGGACAGCCATCCCTCACTGCAGCATGGAGGAGATTTAAGTCAACTCCAAACCATCTTGACCCACTTCACTCCCTGTAGTCAAGGAGATTTTTCTCTCTGGAAGAAAAGAAATGGCACTGGAGGGCCTGATTCTCATTTACACTTGAGCTGCTCTGAACATAAAAGGGCTCTGGGAGCTGCATTTGCAGCCCTCATTGTGCAGCCTGGAGAGGCTAGAGTGTAAATGAGAATCCAGCCCTTCAGCTAATGAGATGCCTTAAGCACTTTTCATAACTGGCACCCAGTTGTCGCATCCCTTCTTTCTTAATGCCTTTGGTGCCAGCATCTGGGCCAGGATGATCCAAAAGGACATAGGTGAGACCCATAAATAGTGCCAGGTGACCCATTCAAAAAACAGCAGTCAAGAAAGATGAGGGGTGCACACAAACACACCTTCCCACGCACCTAGAAATGGAGATTTATGAAGATCCCTGGGCTCATCTTTCCACAGGCACATCCAAATGCAAAGGGATGTGAATATAATGTTCATATTCACACTCAGCTGTGGGTATAGACATTCATCTGGGGCAGAAAGACGTTTGAGGGATGCACAGTTTATGGGAATGCATATATAGCAATAAGGATGTGCCCAAACTCAGATGGTCCATATCTATATGTATTTATATCAATGACAGAGAGATGTAAACACACATCATCTTCATGGTATATAGTATCAACAGAACCTCTTCCCAATTTATCTCAATAAACACAGCACCATGCACCCATATTTATATTTATAGGATGACGAAGGAGGGTGCATTCCCACCCCAGCCCCATCCTTCTCAGCGCTGGAAGCTGCTCCTACAGACATCTTGGGAGCCCAAAGTGGGTTTGTCATGGGGCTGTGCTGCTTGCCACCAGTTGATAGATGTATTTACTGGGCAGAGAATTAGGAGTTAGGAATGAGGTGTAAATATGGGCAAAACTCTGGCCTTAAGTCAGTACACTACAAAGGGGGTTTTTTGATCAGTTTGTGCATCTTCTGGCAATGATGTTTGAGGAGGACCAGAATTCAGGATTATGTTAATGAGATGAATAATTTCAGGTTAAAAAAGAATGAAAGAGCAGAAAACCTTTGAAAAACCCACAGGCATTTCATCGTGGCGTCTCTGAAGTGAAAGGCTTTGTTTCAGAAGTGCCAAAACATTTTGCTGCGGTACTTCCGAAAGCTCCTAAGAAGCTTTTCTTCCTCCTTTCCCTTTCCCTTTAAAAGGTGAAACAGAAGTTTAATTAATTGACAACACCAAACCCAAACGCTCAGTTTCACTGACTGCCAGAGGAAATTGCCACTTTGGGTGAAGCCACGATGGGCTGTGCCTCTTACAACCATGCTGATTCTCTCACAGCATTCCCAGCCGGCACCTTGCTCCGAACCTGCCAGGCACAACTCCTGCTGCTCCAGCCACAGCCTCAGCTGCAACTCCTTCAGCTGGTCCTTGTCTCAATATGAATAACGTATTTCTCTCACTACACGGGGGAAAAAAGAAGCAGTGTGAGATTTATTCTCCAAAAAGACACATACTCTTTTGTCTCTGTCTGAATAGTGATCGTTACATTAACAAAAGGTATTTAAATGCCCTGTTGTACATAGCAATCATCATCTTTTTTTTCTGTTTAATTATCACACCTGTATTTATTATTTTGGGATAGGACATTGAGTGGTGGTCATGGCGAATAAATCTGCCCCTGAAGACAAAAAAGAAGGGGAAAGCAGGGCTGAAGGGATGTTTTTACCTCTCTGCTGGCTTATTTGAAGCCAACCTGAATAAAACCAGAGCCCTTCACAAATGACTTCCCAGCTAATTCCACTCCAGAAGAATAGATTCAAGCAAGGGACAAGCTCCCTGGATGGGAGAGGCAATTATTCTGACATGCCACCTTAATTATGTCGTAATCCCCAACTGAAGGAGGAAAGGGCTCTTACTACGGCCTCTTACAAACTGACTTTGAGGGTCTCTCCTGAACACACAAACGGCTTTTCCTTGCTCTGATCCCAGTCTGGGTTTGTTAGATCTTCCCATCTCTCTCTTGCACTTCTAAAAGACTTTGCATGACTTTAAAATGGGCAATTAATTGCATTGCATCTTTGGGTTTCCCCCTTCCCGGAGCTGAAATATCCCAAAAAAACATCTGAGCTCATGGCAGGCAAAACCCTGCTTTGTTTTCCCTAATACAGGAGAGAAACGTCCCAAAACCCAGTTAAAAGAAAAAAAAAACAAACATCAAACCCAACACTTCTTCTCCGAAGGAAATAAAACCACTTTCTGTATCTTTATATATCATAAAGGTGCAGGGAAGGGCACAAACACCATTTTTAGGTTTTAGGTTTGCAATTCACATTTAACCTGGAGCCATCTGTTTCACTAGCAGCTTGGCAGTTAGAGGGGACCGGAGATGTTCATCTGCAGACGTGTCTCTCTGTTGAGCTCACTCAATTTTCCAGCCGCTTAGAGGCAGGCAGATCCCGCTGGTGCCTGATGAGCCCGTGGAGCTTCTGGACATGAGCATCCCCCTCCGCTCCGATGCCACCAGCCCCTAAATGCCTCTCCCGGCATGTGGCTCCTGGGAGCAACCAGCTGTAAGCCTCCAGTTATCACTCAATGGTGTTGATACCCACAGATTCTGCAGATTTAGGAGGCTTTATGGCTGTGGAAGGAGGTTTGAGCCACTCTAGGAGCTTCGCTGAGGACAAGGGGCTTGCACCTCCTTCTGGTAGGGAGTTTCTAGTGTCTAGTAAGGGTTGGGCTTGCAATGCAGCCATTATAGCAACTTCTCCACTCCTTTCATCATCAAAGGTATTTTTGAGACTGATATGTGTCTTTTGAAATCATGCTGGAATTGGTCACCAGCTCTAAAAACCCTGAACAAAATGCTACTTCCCATGGAATAGCACATCTCCTTTCCCACCCAGGGGAGAGGGATAATACCTATTTCCCAAAGACTCCGGCCACCTCCATGACACCTTTGCAGCAGCTTTGATCATGACACAAGGTGCATGTGGAGAGAAGACATGTCCCCAAAAGGAGAATGAGGGGCAGATGTATTCCCGTCCCATGGAGACCTGTGAAGTGTCTCCTTGCACTCTTATTTTTCAGTAGCATGGTTGGCACTGCATGAGGCGGAGGTAGTTGCAGTCCCCGTTAATGGGCATTGCTCATTACTGACTAATAATGAATGGATTAGTCAGCATCTTGGAAGCAGCTGAGCACACAGGGAAGGGGAGGGCTGGGAATTGACCCCGGCAGCGATTCTGCTTCTCCTGGCTCCATCTGCAGGGCTGAGGCTGATATTTTATTTATCCAAAGGCATGCGATGGACACAGCTGATGGGAGAGCCCCGAGGGGGTTTATATTCATTTCAGTGTCCATTAATGCCCATTAATGGACATAATTTTTAGCCCTCACTGCAAAAACCCATGCCCATTTCTTCTGCTGCAGATACAAACCCAGGCTTGGGATCGTGAAAGTCTTTAGCGACCCTTAATTAAAGGGCATTTTTTGGAGAAAGGGCTGAGAAGAAGTGACAGGAGGAGTGGGTTATTCTGCTGCTTGGATGTGACCTTATTACGCTGCTCCGGCGGCTGCAGGTTGTTACTGCTGTGATTAACACCAGGGAGATTTTCTCATCTGCTGGAAGCCCTTTAATTGGGGTGACAGGTAAACTGGCAGAAAAGAGGGAGGGGGGGACTTTGACTAGCAGAGAAAACACAGATTCATTTCCAGCTTGGGGTCTAAGAGCAGTTCCCTGGCACGTGTCCCATCCCTTGCATCCTGGGAGCCTGGACCAGAAGTTTTTGATCATGAAACATCACTTCATGGTGGGTTGGTTATTTTTTCAGCTTGAGAAATGCAACATTAGTGTTGACAAATACTTCACAACAGCTTGATAATGACAGCTTTCTCTCTGCCTATATATGTTGTCCATTACACAAAGCTATTTCTCTGTACACTCTATGTCTTTTCTTCTCAAGATGTTATAGGTCTTTGATGCCAAAGGGTTTGGGGGAGTCCAGATGTAAGCACCAGGGTTGAGATGCAAGCAAAGGGTTGAGATGCAAGCACCGGGTTGAGATGCAAGCACCAGGGTTGAGATGCAAGCACCAGGAGCTTTCTACCTCTTCATAGCAGAGCACAGCTCCAAGTACATCCACTCTTTTGAAGGTCATACAGAAAAGCTGTGCTGGAGCAAAGGCCAGGTCCGACCTCCAGAGGTGTACACTGATGTTGTACCCATTGCACCAGCCTCCTCCCTCGACATGGAGAGAGGCTTTGGGGATGCAGATGTATCACATGGCTGAGGTAGAGACAAGTCTGGGCTCCGGGCGATGCAGAGAAGAGGCAGAGATAAAAGCGCCTCTTGCTTTCCTTCACAGTTCAGTGAAATCCGTGCACGTTGGATGCTTTGATAGGGTAGGAGCAATATCAGTCACATCCTGGATCTGCTGGAATATGTCCAGGAAAAAAAAAACCTAAAAATAAAAAAGAAGTAGAGGTGAAATCCCTGGGAATAGGGACTAAGGAGTGGCTTAGGTTAATACATTAAAATGACAGAAGTAAACTCTGTCCTTCTGTGCCCTGGTTTGGACTAAAGGATGGTGAGAACTGCATTGGAGGGTGAAATGACTGAAGCAAAGTGCATCTCTGCATCACTGTAACAGCTCCCAAGGAGTCCAATACATGTGTTGTGATGCAGCTCTCTGTTGGCTCTCTGGAGCCCTTCCTAAAGGTGAAACATCGACACTTGGGGGGCAGGGGATGCTTAGAAAAAATGCCAGATCAATGGCGCTGCATCCCTATATTTGTTTGCTAATAAAAGGAGGGAGGGGAACGGCAATGGATAAAAGTGTCACACGCAAAGCCCAGTCTGACAATGCTAAAGAGATTAGCGAAGCTTCAGGAATTTGGTTATGGCTGAAATTGGCCAAATAAATCATTGCAAACCAGTTATTCGATGATTTGAGCCCTTCTTGATTTGGTTGATGCATTGCTTGCAATGGCACCATGATCTTTACAAACTGTTATGCAAAAAACCTCTGTGTTAAGTGCAGGATTTGTCTCTGGTAATGAGACATTTAGAAGCTCAGTGTCTAATCCGAATGAGACATTTAGGCTCAGGGTGGACCTTTCCCTGGTTCTTTAACAAAGGCTTGAACTGATATATTTTTATTGATTTTCTTGTTCTTGAAAAACAGATTTTCGATAAAAACCTCTTTTACTTGTAAGCCCTAAGAAAGAAAATAATAAAATAGAAAGCAGCCAAAATGCTGCAGGTGAAAATGTTATGAAATATCAAGAAAAACAACTTTCCATCATGTTTCTGATACTGCTTGAAATGTTTCTTTCTGGCTAAGAAAGAAAAAAAAGGTAGTTTGGGGATCAAACCCATCCTATCGCTTTCTTTAATTCAATGTTTCATTTGGAAGTTGCTATAGAGCTCTGTGCTATTCCTCCTGCTCCATCAGAGGGCTGAACCCTTTCCTATCTAGCTGATATGTGCTTTACCATGACACGCAGTTTGCCTCCCAGGAGGATGCTGTGCCTTGTCCAGACAGGAAGATGGTAGGAGCATCTCAAGGCTGGCAGGAGCCACACCACATCTGCACCTACAAATCCTGCAGGAAAAGCAATTCATGCAACTATCTTGTAAAAAAACATGGAGCTGGTTGCCTCCTTTCAGGTGGGATATAGATGCAACATTCCCAACAACTTGTCTGTTCTTTCCCCACCTAGTTACATTGTGTGTCTGCAAACCTTGCTGTGCTCCCATCTCTTTGCCTTTTCCCAGTGGAAAATTGCTTTTTCCCCTTAGAAAATCTCAATTTCAATAAAACCAGGGTGCTCATCCACTCCTGTGTGAGCTCTCCCAGGAGAAAAAAGACAGGAAGAGCCATTGCTGTAAGCTGCATCCTGGCCTTTTCTAACAAGGACACAGACCCTGCAGGTCTAATTAAGGAGTGTTATTATATCTCTACGGTGAGGAGGCTGGGAAGAAAACGCTGTCAGTCTGTCCTTTCTCATATTAAAACATGATCTTGGGTGGTTTTATTTGGGCTAGATTAATTTTCTGGTTTTAGCCATGGTGGAGGCTGCTGGGCTGGGAGAGGCCGCTGGTGCTGCGCCTTGGAAAGAGCGATAACCGGGGTAGAGCAGGAAGCGTTGGTGCCGCGCCCGGTGAGCGGGATGGACACCGGCCTCGAGTACCGTCCTCAGCGCTGCCACAAGAGTGTTAATGGTGTTGATGGGTATTCAGAAAGCCCCAACCACGAGGTCACCCCAGCTGTTAGCAGCCGCCTCACAGCGTTTCCTCTGCTGCTGTGTCAGGCCTGTCTCGACAGGAGCCATGAGGACGTTTGGTGATAACGTCTGTGGTACTAACGCCTCTGGTTGTGTCTTCCAGAAAATGGCAGTTAATGTGTATTCTACTTCAGTGACCATCGAGAACTTAAGTCGACATGACATGCTGGCCTGGATCAATGAGTCCCTGCAGCTGACGCTGACAAAGATCGAGCAGCTCTGCTCAGGTGAGGGCTCTGCCACCTCAGAGGTGCTCCCCAGGTCTGCAGGGGTACCACTGTGCTGTGTGACTGTTCTGACCCTCAGCAGCCATCCCAGTGGCTTCATTCCTTGTGTGAACAGATCCATGGTCATTGTTACAGTTTAGTTGTGGTTAGGGCGATATTGAAATGGCTATTAATAATGTAACCATAATGAGAAGGTATATTTTTCTGACTCACTGCAGTTTAGATGAAATAAGAAGGAACTGGGGTTAACATGAAAAAGACCCTTAGGAGAGGGTCTTTTCCAGTGAGAAATTAAGTATTTAGTCTGAATGGATCAAGTAGGTCTTAAAAGTGTAGTAACTAGAGTAAATAAAGGGGATTTCTTATGGAAAAGAACCACTGGGAGGCTGGGCAGAGGGAGTGTTGTGAGGAAGGGATTCTGGTGACTCAGGTTCACCTGGACTTGATGACTCCTCTTGGTGAAGGAGTGTGTCAGTCGGTGTCACCTCAGCTTGCTTTGGGTTGAGCTGACTTAGCACAGCTGGACCTCGGGTAGAGTCGTCAGCAGAAAAGGGGAAGTGATTGTGGTACAGAAATGAAGTCAAGTGTCATCACAGGGAGGAGTGTGTGTGAGAGGAGGCTTGTAGGAACCAACATGAGATAATGGTTTGTGGAGTAAGAGCTGAAAGAAAGTAAGGCTAGAAATGCAGCCTTGGTAAAAGATGGTGATTTGGGTAACTGCAGCAGGTAGGCAAAAGGCACTTGGTGCAGAGTGGAAGTGCAGCTCATAGGGTGAGTTTGAGATACAGTGTTGCTTATGGAATGACAGATGGGGAATAAAAGGAGGAGTAAATTTAAAGTAAGTTTGGGACTGTCAGTATTGGATGTGGGTGAGTGTGTGGAAGAAGCATTCAGAGATTACAGAGAAGCAGGGGACTTACAACAGACATCTGACAGGTATTTGTAGTGGCTTTTTGGTAGTGAGGTGATGGAGAAAAACTGTAAGAGTGCAGGCACTAAAGCTCCACAAGCACATAAGTAGGGGAAGGGATAAGCATTCTCTTACTGTCTGCTTTCAGATGGGCAGGTTAAAAACCTGTTTTGTGCAGTGTTGATTTATACAGCTGGGAAGTTGTGCTTAGGATTTGTGTGAGCCTCGCATGCTGCGAGTGCTCTGTCTTGCTGGGAGGATGGTTTATAGTGGTTGAGCAGAATTTCAGCTCACCTGTTTTCGGGACAAGCCTGAGAGCTGTTGATGTGGTGTGTGCTGAGTAATGTCCCTGTGTCTGCAAAATGCCTCATGCCTCTTTAGGCATGGAAGTGGCTTTCACTGTTGGTCATATTTGTGTGAAGGGAGCTCCCAGGCTGGCTCTGCTGCCTTTGGCAAGGGCAGAGGTGACAGCAGCAAACTGAGCTTGCATAAATGCGCAAAAGGCAACCTTTGGCCTATGCTTTGCTCTCTCTATTTTTGTCACACTTATCACTCTGACAACCAATGGTGAGCAAACCCCTGATTTCTGGCAGGTAACCTGGTTTTGAGCTGGGTGTTAAGAGTTCTTAAGCAAGTGAACTGAAAGCCAGGGGAGATCAAACAGCATGGATAAAACCAGCAAGATTTTATTTACTATATCTTGGTAGGAGGTGAACAAAATAGGACTCTGTGGTTCAGACGAATAGAGATGTTTAGGGCAACACCATGGCATCTTACTTCATGGCCTTCATGTAGCTCAGAAAATGTTGTGTAGCCATTTAATGTTTGAGGTCAAGGTTCCCATTACTCTCTGTGTGCACTTAATTCATTGATGGTGTGAGGGTGATAGTGCTCAGAATGTTGTGTTTGAGGTTTTGGGGCACACAGTTACATGTTGTCACTGCATTGTGAGGGTACAGGTTAAATACCTTCTTTGTTGGGTGTTTATGTTCTACAAAAGAATCTTTTTGGAGGTGATCATTTGCTCTGTGCCTGAACTGAATCCTTTGTTTGCTCCTATTATGGTAAGAGCTGAATTGAAGGACATGAGAGGTTTAAAACTAATAGAAAGAAACTGTGTTATTTCAGTTCTTTAAGGCTTGATTTAAATATAGTCCATCTTAATTTGGCCTCCTGCTTTGGAGGGCACCTTGAATTGTGTGCAGATTCTGTTCATAGGCAGTAAATTATCCCAATTTTAATAATGGTTGAATGTAGTGTTTAGAATAGTTATTTTTCTGGTTTAGCTCTATTAGTGTTGAGAAGAAGTGATTACAGGCCAGTGAGACACGTCTAGCAGCTCTGGTCCATACTGGTATCTGTGAAGAAAGGAAAGTTGGGTGACTCATTGAGTATGTTTTCTCTCTTGGAATTCTTGGAGCAGGGTTGCTCTTGTTCCCAAGAGCTCAAGGCATGAGACCCAAGGGCTCAGTTCTGCAGCTTGCTTAAGCTTATTTACAGCCACGCTGTCCCAGAACAGGAGACTGAAGGTTCCTGTTTCCTCCCGTTGCCATTAAGGGATGGTATAGCTGAAGGATGAGTCAGGTTGGTTTGCTGATCTGGCAGAGGTGACTTTACACTAGTGGGCTGCCTCAATTCATCCTAGCGTTTGTGTTCTCTTTCTCTTGGCAGGTGCTGCATACTGCCAGTTCATGGACATGCTCTTCCCAGGGTCTGTAGCGCTCAAGAAAGTGAAGTTTCAAGCAAAACTGGAACATGAGTATATCCAAAACTTCAAGGTTCTACAAGCAGGTTTCAAACGAATGGGTGTTGACAAAGTAAGCTGGGTTGTAACTGATTCATTGTGCTCTTCATGGCAAAGCAGACGGAATGTGCTTTCACATTTAGAGCTGAGTAAATCTGGGAGCAGAGTTTACTTTTGGTTTGTAGATCACAGAATCACAGAATCCCAAGGGTTGGAAGGGACCTCAAAAGATCATCTAGTCCAACCCCCCTGCAAGAGCAGG
>JAVHNF010023397.1:0-10823 GCA_034783455.1 Micropsitta finschii | reverse complement strand
GGGAGGTTGGAACTTGATGATCTTAAGGTCCTTTCCAACCCTAAGTATTCTATGATTCTGTGATTCTATGATTCTATGATGATGGCACAAGGGCAGCATGTACAGACAGGTGCAGTGATCCCTGCCTGGCATTGGCCAGCATCTTGCACTGGTGGATTTAGCCAGCTCTTACTTAGTTCCTGATATCTCACACACCAGAAACATAAACTTCAGCCAGAGGCTTTTTCCCAAGCCTAGGAAGCTCCCTGCAAAGACTCCTGTGCTCAAATAACCCCTTCCTCCCCCATCCCTCACTGTTGTCCTAGATCGATATAAAGGACAAAACCCCCTGCAGTTTGTCACTGTCTTTTACCAGAGTAAATTAACAGTGTACTTCCCTTTTCAATGCCTTTTGATGTGCTAATCATCACTCAGACTGATGCAGCCACCTTACTCTTGCAGGGTACCTAATGCATCCAAACAGAAGCCTAACCAAAAGTTAATGGGATTTTTGCTTCCAATGGCACCTTGGGGTGATGCAGACTCAGGGGAGCAGGTGGGCAATCAGATAGAATTGACTGACTTCTGGAAGGGCAAACTGCCTTGGGGTGCCTCAGTTTCCCTACTGATGGAAGATGTTTAGTGGCTTTCTTTTCTGTCCCCTGAGCTGTTGAGGTGAGTTGCTGCCCAGGGTTTGAGTTGCCACCACTGGCTGCTGGGAGCATCAAGCTGGTGATAAAAAAGTGTGCCTAGTGTCTTATAAAATGCTGCTCTCACAGTTCCTGTGAGCAGGATTTCCACCTCCCTTCAAAGTCCCATGGGATAGCCTATATATACCTATATTTCCATGAGTATATTTCTTTTTGTGATCCATAGCAATGAGGCTGGCACACCCAGCATAGGAATGAAATTCAACATTTCTTTGCCATGATACCAACCCAGACCTCAGCAGAAATGGAGATCATCACCTAAATCTCTTTTCTGGCTGGATTGCGCTTTCCTTTTCTTTTTTTGCCTTATCTTCAAGTCCCTTTGCCCAGAGCAGAATTAACAACAGGTCTTGTTAATGAAGGGATCAGTAACATCTTCCTTGATGGCATTAAAACCTCCTACCTGGCAAATTAGTCCTCCCTCTAACCTCCTTCTCTTACAAAATGTTTTCTTTATTGGAACTTGTTAGCAGTTTGTTACTTGCACTGATGCTCTTTGGCAGTAATTAGGGAGATGCTAAGGAGACAGAGCCCTGGTTCAGACCCAGATCTAACTTTCTGCTGAGTTTGAGGAATTACTTGGCCACTGAATCAGAGCCAGGACTTGCATTTGAACAGGGCAATCTTCAAAGGCAGTGAGTGCCTGTTGTGGGATTTCTGCTAAAATATGACCAGCTCTTCTCCTGAATCAGTGTTCCGATTCATACTAGAAAGGGGTACAAGCCAAAATTGAAAGGTAAGATGTCTGCTCCATTTAGCATCTGCTCTTGCATCTCTGTTGAACCTGCAGCTGTGGCTTGAGAGGTGATGATCTCTCCCTTTGGTGCCACCATGCTCATCTGGTGGAGGACACTATCCCATGGCAACTGAAGGATGCAAGGGATTTCCTCTCCTCAGCTGGCCATTACCACACCACCAGCTCAGGCAGTTGTCAGTCTTCATCTCAGCTTCGGGATTGTGGATGAGAGTAACTAAAATGTGCAGTTCAGTTCTCCTTATGATAACAGAACCTGATTTTTCTATCATTGCCATGTAATTTCCTACTTGATGTCCACCAATGGACAGACCTATGGTGCTTTACCAAATCTTTCTGCCATGCTGAGCCATGTGGCTGGTGTATGCATCCATTGGTTCAGGTAACACCAGGTGCTCAGTAAGAAGCATATTGTTTACATCTGGAAACAGCAGATAAGAATGGCTCATTTTGGAGCAGAGGAAAGTCCCTCCAGACCTATAGAGATGGCAGCTTGAGGTCCTGCAACATGCTCTTTGCAGAAAGCCATTGTCCAAACGAGTTGCTGGACATGGCAGGAACAGCCAAGGTGGAGATCTTTGTCCTGGGAAGGAAGAAGGAACCCTTTTAACCTCCCTGTTCCCAAGCCTGGCAGAGGCTGCTGTGCTGTGGTTCCCCTCCCAGCTTCCTTCCCCCTGCCCAGCCACAAGGCCTGGGGCCTGGGTTGGAAGGACATCTTATCTTGTTTATATAATGTGAGTGCTGGAGGCAAAATGTTCTCACGCTGGGGGCAAACCTCCTCTGTGAGAGACAGAGCAGTTACAGCAGTTACAGCTCAGGCTGGTCTCTTTTTTTTTGGGGGGGGGTGGAGTGTGCTCCATGGGAGAAAATTGGCACAGAATAAAACAGGTTAAAGAGAGCTGCAGCTCTTAGACACTTGACTGTATAACCAGGAAGCCTGTCTGTGCCTGAGCAGCTCGGCAGCACACTGCAGCTGGGGGCTTTTGCCTTCTTTTGGGAGAGACACCCTGTTTGTTCCCCAGCATGAGGGGTAGGAAACTTGCAATGAAGAAACTGAGGATGGAGAGAGTGAGAAATGGCTCGGGTTTTCTAATTTTAGCAGGCCGTTCTCAGCATCCAAGCGAGGAGACATGTAGTCAGCCAAAGGACCTTCTGTATTAGAGCAGAGCAAGGTGCTTTGGCCCTCGTCACCAGCCAAGCGATGTATCTGCTCACCTCTGACCAAAGAGGACTAGACACAACCCCATCAGCACTAACGAACGTCTCCCTCAGAAAAGCCCTGGCCAGGCAGGCGAGACGAAGGAACGTGCCATAAAACCACCTCCTTGGCGGCATGGGCTGCAGCCTTGCAATGGATGTGACCCCAGTCTGCTTCAAATGGACTTTTTATGGCCTTACATCACTGCAGCCTGCCCCACTTGCCTCCCTCCTCTAAGCCACATTAGCCCCTAGGCAGGCAAATTGTGAGGCTAATAATCAATTATTTTTAGCGTATTTCTTGATTAAAACCACCATGGCTTATGCTTTATAAAATCTTAACCGCTCACTGATGTACAGTGATATATATATTTATATATATTATATATATATATTTAGCTATATTTTAGTCCATGTAACCATGGGAATTCTCATCACGTATTTAAATGTCTGCTCCAGTTTAGACTTCATATCCATGTTGCTGAACTGTGTTATCATCTGATCAAGAGAAGTGTAAGCTTTTAGCACACAGGAGCTGTTGCTTGTGCAGCTTGTCATTCTTAGCCAGCCTTTAGGATTAAATACCATTTAGTTGTTATAATTAGAAAAGCTGTTACATAATAATAATAATAATAGCATTACAATTCCTTGCTTTTTATTTCTTGAAACTATCTTTATGAACTTAATTTTATGCAGGTAGTAAGCTTATTCAGTGTCAATGTCAGTAAGCTATTCAGCGTCAATAAGCAATATATTCTCCCCTGCAAAACTGGGAATGCTGAAATACAGAGGATCTAAGCAGAGCTTACTAGGGAAGGGCTCTGACCTTGCTCTTCATATCCTCCAAGTGGAGAAACCCTTGAGTTAGCTCAAGTCCTAGAAGCAATTAATATGTAGCCTAAGTGTTTTCAATGTATGTATCCAGGTTGAAATACCACACTTCAAATTTTGGCTTGGGGAATTCCTCCCAGACCAGAGCAAAGAGGAACTTAGTGAAAAATTTGCTTTCTAAAATAGGATTGACCTTACAAGTGTATGGGAGGATCAACTGTACAATTCAGAGTACAGAAATCTCCAATTTATCAAAGATCTCCAAGGCCAATCCTTAATAAAAGGGGACTCAATCAAGACTGCACTTTCTACAGCTGAATATCAGGGAATTTGTATGTTGGTTGCTATAGGGGGCCTATGAATTGCTGTTTATTGCTATTCAGAGGAAAATTCAGCAGAAAATTTCAAGTTGTCCCCTGAAATATAGGAGTAACCCTGAATTACCCCCAGTGCAGAGGAGAGCTGGACATGGTTTGTTCTTTCTCTTTTCACATAGACATGGTGGCTGTGCAAGTATAAATGGCACATAGTTGCAATAAGATATTAATCATCCTTTACAAACATTGCTTTCTTAAAACTTGTCGTCCCTTTCTTTCTCATCATTGGCTGCCTTTTGGGCTCAGCTATGGAAGATTCTCTCCTGGGGGTGTAAAAACCCACACAAAACGAGGACATGTGTAAAGAACACCTTGCAACTGAAACTACTCATTCTCTTATAGTACACATAATCAAAGAAGGTTGGTATTAACTTTATGGTTAGATAAAAAAAGGCCTTTGAAGGAGTTGAATGGAGCTGTTTGTTTTCCCTTTTGGAGCCCTGTTCCTCAAAGGCATGTCACCGGACCTGAGTTTTATAGGTTGGACTGGAGCCTTTGACAAAACTGAATTTACTTTAAATGACTGAAATTAGATACTTATAATCCAAAGTAACAGCCTAGGGGCTCTCTTGTGTATTATCCTTCACTCTCAGTCCTTTGCTTTGTAGCGTCAATGGAATAATTTGTTAAGAAAGTAGAAATATAAAGCAATAATTCTGAAACCAAGAAGGAGCACGGACTAACCCCGTATTGTGCAGATACTTGTTATCTTCTTACCTAATATGACAGTGCCTCTCCCAGAGGTAGCCACTTCAGAGCATGGTTTTGTCAAACTTCTGCTTTTGAAATTATGATTCAAATATTATTTTGTTCTTTGAGTTATTTAAGTGACACCAGTGCTTTACTTCCATCCTGATGAAGCAAGACATCCGTGGCACAGATGGTCATGCAGGCTGGAGAGCAGAATGAGAGATTTCTTTCTACTCATGGTGAATGCTTGATACCCTCTTTCCAGCCAATTTTTCAATTAAATTGAGGTATCTTGATCTCCTGTCAGTGCTCAGCAATCTTTCCCCGCAATCTCATCACATGCTGCACTATTCCAAATCTCTGGGACAGATATTTCAACTGGTCTAAATCAGGGCAGTTTTATTTGCTTCAGAGCCAGTTTATATTAACTGAAGATATGGCCCTTCATACTTTTTGCATGGCAAATTAAATAGCCTCCAAATCACTCAACTTTTCATTCTCTTACTTGTAACATTCAGTTGTATATGTCTATAGATAGGTAAATTTCACGGGTTTTTCCCTATGTACCTGCGTGTAGTGCATACACACTAAACTGATCATGAAATATGCTGGGTTGAATGGGTGGTGTAAAATGACAAGAAAAATCTTTAAACATATGGAAAATATTGGGACTGTGTTCCAACTGAGCTGTTCTCCTACTATTAATGGAGCATTTACTTGGGCGGCAGTGTACAACCTGTGTCTGTTTCCCATCGATCGAAAGTCTCGCTAAGGTGCTCATTAAAACCACCAGTGCTGTTCACATGGTTCAACAGAAAACCATGAAATTTATACCATGATTGGGTTTTGATGGATTTAGACTACTTAACAGCAATTCTCCTTCATCCGACATTTGAGCGATGCAGCCCTATTTATCACGTTTCCTGATGCACTGCTTCAGGAAGCTCTACCTACATTTCTTTCTGTATCTCTACACAAGAATTTAAGGAATTCCACGAGGATTATTATTAACAGATTACCCAAGAGCTACTTTCGTATGAGACAAAGAAATACCCTTACATTGCTTTACTCACAGACTATGCTCTAGCCCGTAATCCAGGCTATGCACTTCACACTGCTAAACAAATGGATTTTCTACAAGATGCAGAAACAAGGAACTGCACAGTTCAAAAGGGAAGGGCTTCACTGAAGCCTCTTCTTTAGGATGTCATTTGGCTTGCTGGCACCTTAGCATATAAGGGGGTTCACAGCTTTCCTATCAGTTTTATGAGTAATGACCTTTGGCTTATGAGACTCTACTTCAAGCATGTAAAGAAGTGGTAAATGTTTTTTGAAGTGGTAGAGCTAGCTGATCAGATGTCTCCTTAGAACCTACACCCTCTGCACAGGGCTTGTAACCTACTTTTTAATGAAGGAAAATAGCAGCATATGAATTTAGTGCTTTTGTTGCATAGTGGGATTTATGCATGCCTTACTGTTAATTGGAGATTATCACACCAGGGCTCTCACATCACTAATAGAACAAACCCCTCAGTCACAAAACATGTAGTTGTAGGCAGTTGGAAGGCCTCCTTCTCTTTGTGCTTACATTATGGAGCTCTGTAAAACAAAAATCGGGAGCAGTCCCTGAGAACAGGCTCGAGTACTGACACTGAGGTAGGATGGGAACTGGGGATGTGGCTGGAGATGGCTGTTATTAACACATTGAAAGGAGGAAGTTGGAAAAAAATAAGTCCTGGTGGAAGCCATCCTTTACCTTTTCCACATAATTCCTCTTATGAGAAAGCGTGTTTTGGCTCTGCATCCCACCAGCTCTGGGGCAGAGCCTGCCTTTTTTCTGGAGTAGCAGCTCAGCTTTCCGCTTCCCAGGGAGCAGGGGGAAGTGTCACACATGACTCTGCTCTCCCCCTCTTCATCCCAAGCCTTCCTGCACAGCACGTGGTAGCCCCATTCACAGGTGAGGAGGTACAGGTGCATCCCAGCCCCAGCTGCAGAAATGGGAGGAGCATTTCTCACCCCTCATGGTGCACGGGTGGGTTTTGTTGTAGTGGCTGGACATTGAGGGTCTGTGTGCTTTCAGTCTTTGTTTGCCTCAGAAAGGGACTCTGTAGCTTGCTATGTGAGTGTGAGTTTATTTACCTGCCCTTCCTGAGCTAGCTTGAATATCTAGTGACTAAGAGACTTCCTCCAAGTCCAGTTTTAAAACTTATCTTCTTATTAAAGCACAGCTCGATAGGCCAAATTTAACAATAAGGAGGCATCATATGGATCATATGGAAGGCTGGGAATAAAATTAATTAATGTGTGGATTACAGTGACCTATAAATGTCATTGTTTCATCTCAAAGATATATTGGTACTGTAATTTTTACTTAACTTTTTCAAAGGACCACATGTGAGCACCACTGAATGGATACGGAAATTATTTATACAGCATGTTAAGGGGACATTAAAGCATTTCATAGCATGTGGTAGGCCTCTCAGTGAGGCGAAAGACACAGATCAGCTATCCAGCTGTGGTGTACTGCTTTGGCTCTGCCAAAGCCACCAGATGATGTAGCTTTCCTGACTGCCTGCCTGCCTCTAAAATAAATGTGAGCTGCATTCCTCAGGAAGGGTCTGAGTGCTGGGGATCCCCATCTTTAGATCCACAGAGCAGAGCAGAAGTTTTATTTTCCAGCTTTTTTACTGCCTGCTTTGTGCTCTGGCTGTATTTCCTACCCCATCATTGTTTGCCCCATGTCAGGTAGGCACCAGCCTTTGTACGGCTGCTTTGTAGAGGAAATCCAGCATCCCTCAGAGATCAATGACTTGTGGCTGCTGCCAGCTTCAGTGATTGTAGTGGTTAGGAAATCCTTTGTAGCTGTGCCTCCTCTGCAAAATAATAATAATAAAAATTAAAAAAAAAATTAAGAAAATTTCAAGTATCCAGTCTGTATGGGCTCCAGCTCCCCAGAGAGGTGGCCAGAACTTCTTCCTTCCTGTTGTGCTTTTTCCAGCCTGGGGTAGCAGCCCCACTTCCCTGGCTCACTTTGCTACCTGATAATAGGCTTTATATACACACACACAAATTATATGTGTATATATGAAATACAGATGCAAATTTAATGTATAGATGTGCAAAATATGTACACTGCATATATATGCAAGATAAAATATCTATACATATAGATGTTTATGCATATATGTACTACATATATGCAAGATAAAATATCTACGTACACATGAAAAGAAGGTTAATATGGATCAGAGCTCTGAGGGGATGTAAGTGTGTGTGTGCCACCTGTTATAGAAAACAATGACCATGAACTATGGCAGCAACCCAGAGAAGCCTTCTGCTGACATCATAAACCAGCTGAGCTTTGCCCTCTGGGTTTATGGTGATGTCATCAGAACACCTCGATAGAGAGTATCTTTGACCTTACATTTCACACCTGACTATTATTTATTTGATAATCGATATGCTAGGTGACACCTCTGCCCTTTTTGTAGGATGAATCCAGAGCGGATCTTGTGGTCCAGTGTTGCCTTTGCCTCCACAAGGACTGGGGCTGAAGTTTTGATACAAACCTGACTGTGAATTTAATTAATGGTTTGGGAAGATATGTAACTTCCCATGTGTCTAAATGGCTCGGGAGATGTTTTTCAGACAAAAAGTAGAGTTACTTTTGATGGTACTGAGATATTGATGGCATGAGTGGTGCATGCAAGATGGACAGAGGTTCTTGGTGTCCAGTTTTGGTCTTAAAAACCGGCAAAGCCTTAAAATCTAAGTGCAATTTCATGTCCTTTAAAAAATGTCTCCTAAATATACAGCAGTAAGACTATGGAGATCATAGTGGCTTTTGAAAACCTGGCTGTGCCTCTGCTGGACCCTGGGAACCCCAGTCACATCGGTCTTTTGGAAAATCATATGCAATACATATTCCAACCAGCCTGTGCTGACATTAAACTGCATGCTCAGCAAATAGGTGATCACTACCACAGTTAGAGGGAAAAAAACTTGCACAACATTTACCAGTGAGGTTGGGTAACATGTTCAGTAGGATAGGAAAAAGAAAGCAGAGCAGTTTAAATTCAATTTTAACTATATTTGACATTGTAATTTTTTTCTTTTGGATTTGTGTGCTGGAGAAGATTGTAATGCAACAACATTTCTGCCATGAGTACCTCTTTGGCTCGCACCTTTACTTTTAAAACAATATGGTCAGATTGATTTCTGTTGAAGATTGCAGAAGTCCTAAACAAGGCATGACATGTGCAAAGTGATCTGACTCTCCTCGTGGCAGCAGTAACCCGAAACTTGGAGTTGGAGCAGGGATTTAAAAAAAAAGCAAGTTTGGGGTGTCTACATATTTGCATAGAGAAAAAAACCAGAAAAAATATGAAAAATTAATATTTAAAAATTAAAATTGAAATTAAAAAATAATAAAAATTAAAAATAATAATAAAAAAGAAAACACTGTGTAGGTACCTGGGAATTATAGGTTCCTCTCTCAAATTCCTATATATTAGTACGGTATAAAAAGGTATAGTTTTCCAAAGTAACCATAGCAACATGTTTTCATGAGTTCCCGTTGAGAAGCCAAAAACCTTTGTGAGCAATAAATCAACCAGTTTATATCTCTGAACTTAAATCTTTTATTGCTTACTGATTAACTTAACTGTGCTGCCTGACAAATCTTCATAATAAATAAACTAACCAGCAAGCCCTTCAAAAAAATCCAGCTATGTTTAAAGGACTATCACTGAAACATGCTCCACATTACAGTGAATTTGGCAGTCAGCATGTGGTCATGTGCATGTTTCAACATGGATCTAAACCCCAGAAATCACAAGACATGGAGTTATAATAAAAGGTCCCTCTGCAATTACTTTAAGTAGATATATGTGTTGATATTTATCAGCAGTGCTGCTACAGGCAAAATAATTAGTAACTACTAATTAGCATAGTTCTTCTGAAGGAATACAGCGGGAAAACATCTATTGACTGTTGGTGCTGGGGTTGTCTGTGTTAAAGATGATGAGTTAACAGCAGAAAGTTATACAAGTAATTTGTGTCATTTTAGATATTTGCTCTGTGTGTGCATCCTGTAAATGTATAGACTTCCTGAGGGTGGGATGTTGCTGGTTGCATTTTGTGAGGCTTTTCTTTTTTTTCTCCTGTTTTTTGGTGGAAGGCTTATGTGAGTCGTTGGCTTCCACAGTAAGTCTACATTCAAATTAATTAAACTGTTGACAGATAAATTGTACTAAGTAGCTTCGATATAAAAGATGATTCCCAGATTTTTCCCCATGCAACTTAAAAAAATAAGAAGAAGAAAAGAAAAAAAGAAGAAAGAATCTGAGGAACTTCGTTCTAAACATCTGTCTGGGCAGATGTCAAAATGCAGAGTGTTACTGCATTATACTGTGTGAGTATATGACACCATGTTATTACTCTTGGCTTAAATATTCACAATGAATTTTATGATCTATTTAAAAGAAACCTGTGATGGGAGTGTAAACTCTTATCTTTTGTCATACAATAAGCACCATTGTGGAACTAATTCTAGAGTAAATATTGAAAAATAACACAATATTCTCTACATCTTATTCAGAGCACATGAATATTTATACAGAGGGAATTATGGATATGTGACACTGGAAAAGATTTGAGAGATTTTCTTTGAAAATGAATTTTGGTGAATAAACTCCTTTTGAAGTAAGATCGTATTGTTCCGAATTGCTCTGGATAAAATCATAAGCTTTGAGCTGTACATTAGCTAGCTGATTATAATCTAGTACAATAATCTGCATTTCTTCAAGAAATGAGAGAGAGACAGTGTCAAGGACATTACAAATCCAATAGTAATTTAGGGAATTGAGCTAGAACGAGGCAATGCTTATAACGAACGCTAATATTCCAGAAACATGTTGTTTAATTTTTGTTTCCAGATTGCATATATTAACCCATTTTATTAACCTGTCTATAGCCTTGATTCAATAAACCATTGCTATCCAGCAGAGCTCTAAAGCATATGTTTGCCTTTAAACACATGCTTAAATCCCATTGACTTTTTAATGCTTAAAGTTAAGCATGTGCTTAGATGGTTTTGCTTGGCTTTGCAAAATAAAATAAAAGAAAAAAAGTATTCTGGGAAAAGAAAGCAGGAAGAGATGAATTTTTTAAAAGCTTAAAATAAGCAAAGTACCCTCAAACCGTTATTTTTCCTCTGTATTCTCAGGAACTCACAAACTATTTTTAACTAAATACCTGAAACAAAGAGTAATTATTCCCATGCCT